>VCRD01004964.1:0-27886 GCA_006783055.1 Trinorchestia longiramus
ACTAACTATGTCCCTAACTCCTTAAGGTTAATGTATGATTGAGACAAATGCTAGTGACATAAACGCCTGTGCGTAAGTGATATGTGTGCACACGACTAAATTGACTTACGTGGTTAAGGTGTTCGTGCATGACTGATGGATTTACTTTAGACGGCATGGGACTTCGGTATTGAACCAAGAATGGGCCAAATGGCTCGTTCCTATTGCCTTATTCTATTCTATTCTATTCTTAACATGGACTTCCAGTTGCAGATCCATGGTTTGGATGAATTCACTGTGGTATCGACGACGTTTTTCACATTGCCATTGAATGAAGTGCAGAACTGTCAAAAACACACAGATAATGCTACCTTTAGGTATCAAAACATTCAATAGGCGTTTTACGGAAACCTATAGCAAAAATGTTCTATTTTGTGTCTGATTCGTTGAAGGTATGCAGAATTACATTCCATACCATGTTTTATCAAAGATTTACGTGAATTTGAGAAATTGCCCCTACTTATATTCGGATTGCTATTCTAGGAACGCAATAAATCTCAATTCGATGTTATTTCATCAGATATACTCGATACAGCACATTAACATGGACTTCCAGTTAAAGATCCGTGGTTTGGATAAATTCGCCGCAGAATCCACGGCGTTTTTCACATTGTCATTGAATGAAGTGCAGAATTGTAGAAAACACACAGATTATGCTACCTCTAGGTATCAAAACCTTCAATTGGCATTTTACGAAAACCTATAGCCAAAATCTTCGGTTTAGTGTCTGATTCGTTGAATGTATGCAGAATTACATTCCATGCCATGTTTTATCGAAGATTGAATCGAATTTGAGAAATTGTTCCTACTTACGTTCGAATTGCTATTCTAGGAACACAGTAAATCTCAATTCGATGTTATTTCGGCAGATAAACTCGATACAGCACATTAACATGGACTTGCAGTTGCAGATCCGTAGTTTTCATGAATTCACTGCGAAATCGACGACGTTTTTCACATTGTCATTGACTGAAGTGAAGAATTGTCGAAAACACACAGATTATGCTACATCTAGGTATCAAAACATTTAATTTGCATTATACGAAAACCTATAGCGAAAATCTTCTATTATGTGTCTGATTAGTTGAATGTATGCAGAATTACATTGCATGCCATGTTTTATCGAAGATTCACGCGAATTTGAGAAATTGCTCCTACTTACGTTCGAATCGCTATTCTAGGAACACTGCAAATCTCTATTCGATGTTATTTCATCAGATATACTCGATACAGCACATTAACATAGACTTCCAGTTGCAGATCCGTAGTTTTCATGAATTCACTGCGAAATCGACGACGTTTTCCTCATGGTCATTGAATGAAGTGCAGAATTGTCGATAACACACAGATTATGCTACCGTCCAGAGCTATAGCGACCGTGGCTTGAGACTAGTACACGTGGAACTAGTGGCGAGTATAGAGAATGGTTTGTACAGAGAAGTGGCGTATACAGCAAGTGGGTGGCAGCTGCTTCCCAATTCTGTACGTAATGTGAGGGGATGAGTCAAGGATCCATAACCTAGTCATAAGTCCCATTTGACAATTCCCAGACTGTGTCAGGATAAACTGCAGAAGGCCGGACTAGTTAAGGATTATCAACAACCAGCTCACTATTTAATCAATTTTTTGATTTCACATTATTACAGTGGGGCAGGAGTTTATTAAATTGAATAGATCTAGTCAACAGAATATGGTTTTAGTTCTAAAATCATTGTAACTGCTTAACTGGGTTTCTAATCTATGATGCATAGGAGTAGAAATATCTTGAGCACACATATCTTAAATAGAATATGATTTTATGAAAATCTACACCTGAGGAAATTGCAGACTAGACTTAATACTGTCTTTAGGAATGACCTGTTCAAATGAGGTCCTTTTAGAATAGTAATGAACACAATGATTGAGAAAATATTGAATAACTTGTTACAGCACAGTCCCTGATTTATACTACTACTACTTAGTGATGAGTACAAATACAAGGATCCATAACCACATCATAAGTCCCATTTGAAATTCCCAGACTATGTCAGGATAAACTGCAAATGGGACTTATGATGAGGTTATGGATCCTTGTATATGTACTCATCAGTTCACGTTACGTGCAGAAATTGAGGAGCCGTGCCACACACTCACTGCACTCACCCACTTTTTGTACTCGCTGTACAAGCCACGCTCTGCACCTACTGTATTCGCTTTACTCGTGCTAGTCTCAAGCCACGGTCGTTATAGCTCTGGACTGGCCTTTCATCCCTGAAGCTGGACTGGCCTAATCATCCTCTGGACGCTCTGGACTGGCTCAATCATCCCAAGATATCCCAAGCTATTTCTCGTGCCAACTTCCTTAAATACCAAGCTGAGTTCCTGTCATAAGTTCTTTTATTCTCCTTGAGTAAGGTCACACGGGCAGATACATTAGGTTTTGTTAAAGTTGGTTGCTTAAAATCCCCCAAACACAACCAAACTTTACAAGTTATTGATAGCAGCAGAAATAATTAAATTGTATCTTTGCCATAATTCTTAAGGATTTGCATTGGTTTTTTAGAGCCCAATTTTAGCAACATGAAGCAGGAAAATTGACATTAGATAAAAAGGTCATTATTAGCTTTTCAATATTCATAAGTCTGAATCAGGTAATGGCTATAAAAATAATTGATTTTAGACTTTCAAAGAAGTATCTTTTAGGTCTGTAAAAATATTAATAATGAGTTTTCCACATATAAAAGAAACGTAACAATTCTTAAACTAATAAAGTTGAGGATAAATGATATAAGCTGCATCCTAATTTGGTATCAACAAGGACATGCTGTATGCTTAAGATTCTGTTCCTAGTTAATAGATCTAGTAAACAGAATCTGGTTTTAGTTCTAAAGTCATTGTAACCGCATAACTGGGTTTCTAATCTCTGATGCATAAGAGTCGAAATATCCTGATCACACGTATCTTAAAAAGACTATGATTTTACGAAAATCCATACCTGAGGAAACTGCAGCCTAAACGTAATACCGTCTGTATGAATGACCTGTTGAAATGAAGTCCCCTGAGAATAGTAATGAACACAATGATTCAGAAAACTATTGAATAACTTGTTACAGCACAGCTACTGACTTATCACAGTTGTCCTATAGAAACAATTCCTAACACTTGACTTGCTGTAACAACTCATGGTGAAGAAACAGACACTTGGAAAATCTAAACATATACCAAAGAACACAAATACAACTGGCAAGTTAAGCACAAGACTTAAGACAAGTCTAAAAACACTTAATCATAGTTTGCGCACCTCCACTACACACACAATGGATTTAAAATAGCAACAAGGGCCAGTGGCCTGGGGTCCGGTATGTAGCAAGAACGGTATCACTCAATGTACCATTCATATCTCTGTAATAGCACGTTAAAATATAAGTTAGCACTTATCTCATTAATCTCACGAGAGATTATCGTAATAATTATTACAGAATTTTAGCCTTATTTTTAGTCTCTTTGACAAGGTTAGTGACAACCCAGGGATATATTTCATTTATATTAAATAATTAGATCTGAGCGTTCCAAAAAACAAAGGACTCTCGGGCTGGCAACATTCGTGGATCCTACCCTCGTTTCCGGTCCGCATTACTATATATACCTGATCCCACGCCACTGACTCTTGTTGCTATCTTAAATCCGTTTTGTGTGTAGTGGAGGTGAGCATACTATGATTAAGTGTTTTTAGACTTGTCTTAATTTTTGTTTAACTTGCCTGTGTATCTGTGTTCTTTGGTGTATGTTTAGATTTTCCAAGTGTCCGTTTCTTCACTGTGAGTTGTTATAGCAAGTCAAGTGTCAGGAATTGTTTCTATAAGACAACTGTGATAAATCAGTGACTGTGCTGTAATAAGTGATTCAATATTTTTCTCAACGATTGTGTTTATTACTATTCTCAAAGGACCTCAAATGAACAGGTCATTCCTAAAGACAGTATTAAGTCTAGTCTGCAATTTCCTCAGGTGTAGATTTTCATAAAATCATATTCTATTTAAGATATGTGTGCTCAAGATATTTTTACTCCTATGCATCAGAGATTAGAAACCCAGTTATGCGGTTACAATGATTTTAGAACTAAAACCAGACTCTGTTGACTAGATCTATTAACTAGGAACAGAATCTTAAGCATACAGCATATCCTAGTTGTTATTAAAATTAGGATGCAGCTTATATCATTTTATCCCTAATTTTGTCAGCTTAGAATGATTGTGTTTCTTTTATACGTGGAAAACTCAGTATTAATATTTTTACAGACCTAAAAGCTACTTCTTTGAAGGTCTAAAATCAATTATTTTTGTAGCCATTACCTAATTCAGATTTATGAATATTGAAAAGCTAACAACGACCTTTTTATCTAATGTCAATTTTTCTGCTTCATGTTGTTAATGTTGGGCTCTAAAAAACCAATGCAAATCCTTAAGACTTATGCTAAGGATACATTTTAATTATTTCTATTTTTAACAATAACTCATAAACTCATGTTAATAAACTCCCGCCTCACTGTAAGAATGTGAAATCAGAAGCTTGACTAAATAGTGAGCTGGTTGCTGATAGTCTTTAACTAAAGCTGCCTTCTGCAGTTCATCCGAACATAGTCTGGGAATTGCAAATGGGACTTTTGATGAGGTTATGGATCCTTGTATATGTACTCATCACTTCGTGTTACGTGCAGAATTGGGGAACCGTCCACCACCCACTCTCGCTGTGCTCTAGCTGTGCTCTCGCTGTACTCTCGCTGTGAACTCGCTGCATATACTGCACTCTCGCTGTATCATCTGTACTTGCGGTACAAGCCACGCTCTGCACTTACTGTACTCGCTGTACTCGTGCTAATCTCAAGCCACGGTCGCTATAGCTCTGGACTGGCCTTTCATCCCTGAAGCTGGACTGGCCTAACCATCCTCTGGAAGCTCTGGACTGGCTCAATCATCCCAAGAAGATCCCCAGCCATTTCTCGTGGCTACTTCCTTGAATACCAAGCCGAGTTCCTGTCATGAGTTTTTTTATTCTCCTTGAGTAAGGTCACACGGGCAGATAGATTAGGTTTTGTTAAAGTTGGTTGCTTAAAATCCCCCAAGCACAATCAAACTTTGAAGGTATATACAGTATAGTAATGCGGACCGGAAACGAGGGTAGGATCCACGATGTTGCCAGACTGAGAGTCCTTTATTTTTGAAACGCTCAGTTCTAATTATTATATATGAATAAAGTATATCCCTGGGATTTCACCAACCTTGTCAAAGAGACTAAAAATAAGGCTAAAATTCTGTAATAATTATTACGCTAATCTCTAGTGAGATTAATGATATAAATGCTAACATATTTTAACGTGCTATTACAGGGATATGAATGGTACATTGAGTGATGCCGTTCTTGCTACATCTTTATCAAATTCTACCCAATTTGCTGCTCTCAAACGCCACTTTTCATTTACACCGCTCATCGCTTCCATAACTTTTTTCCACCCCAATTGAACATAGGTACAAGCATGCAGTGATCAGTATCGTTATCAAGTTCATTTTCATCCACCTACATTCCTCAGAGAAGCCGTCTTGCTTCATAATTCACTAACACATAGTCAATTGCTGCATTCCATTTCCTACTCTCCCATGTACGCAAACCATTCCCTATTGTGACATTCAAATTTTCAAACTCATGTTCGTCACAGAAATCAATCAATGTACGCCCATTTTTATTTACCTTCGGAAACGGATCGGAAACGAGTCTAGAACAATATCGAATGTTGTCAAAACGGCGTCCTTTTTTTGGAACGCTCAAAACTAATTATTAGTTGCAAATAAATTATACCACTAGGTTATCTCTGAAGAATATCAATAACACTGTCCAAATAAGGCTAAAATCCTAAAATTTTAAAATCCTAATAACGCCAATTCCTAGTGAGAATAATAATATCTTATCTTAAAAATGTATGTGCTATTAAAGAGGTACATGGAGTGATACCATTCCTGCAACAGTACATATGGCTATTACTTAAAAATGCATCCATGTGTGTGTTAAAATTAAAGAAAATTTTCAATGAAACGATATTCTTGATGATTTTGAGGGTATTTCGATCGAGAAAGTAATTAATTTCATTATGAAAACCATTCTGCCGTCAAAGTTTGCTCTCGTCTAAAAACTCGTTTCATCCGCAGCTGTGGAAGAGATCTGCTGACTGAGACGCTTACCTCACGAACAATGTAAGCAAAGAAACGAAAGTCGGTTCTAGCTTCTGAGTCGGATGATCTGATCCAGGCTGGGTGTTTCTTGAGAGATGGAGTCCACCTTTTGCAAGAAAGGTAGACAATTAAAGCTCTCCCAGAGATTCATTCGTTGGATCTGGGTCGCCCATCTCCTAATGGAAGGTAGAATGGACTGAAAGAAAGTTGATGAAAAAAGAGTAGATGATTGTAGTGGAAATGTTGTAAAGTTTGGATGCATAAATTAAGTGGGTGGAAGTTAGGAAAGTTTGATGACTTGGCAGAAGAATTTGAGAAGGGAAGACTAGGCTCTGTAGGTGTAGTAGAGACTCAGATGCGAGGTAGGGTGAGGTTGGTGTGTAAGAAAAATAATATCAAATGATAGGTAAAGGTCGTGTTAAGTGACAGAAGTACGGTGGAGGAGTAGGACTGATTGTGACGAATGCTTTAAATTGGAAATTGGAAGAAATTTGTGTTGGAAATGAACTTAGGAGTGAAGATATTTTGGTAATGAGATGTGAAAAAGTGCAAGCAAATAAATGCATCATTCTAGCTGTGTGCTATATAACAACCATGGGACCACTATCCCAAGAAGAAAATGTGAAGAAGTAAACCTCACTGGAAAGAGTAGTGCAAGAATTTAGCAGGTTCCCGGTGATTGTAATGGGGGACATGAATGGGCCATGTTGGTATACTTGGAGAGAAAGTAAATGAAAGTGCTCGTAAATTGATTGCTTTCTATGAAGGAAATGAAATTGAAAATTTGAATGTCACAATAGGGAATGGTTTGCATACATGGGAGAGTAAGGAATGGAAAGCAGCAATTGACTATGTGTTAGTGAATCATGAAGCAAGACAGCATGTCAGAGAAATGTATGTGGATGAAAATGAATTTGATATTGATACTAATCACCGAATGCTTGTTCATACGAACAAATGGGTTGGAAAATAGATTATGCAAGAAATGAGCAGTGTAAAGGAAAAGTGGTGTTTGAAAGCAGCAAATTGGGAAGAATTTGATAGAGAGCTTGGAAGATGTGTATGGGATAGAAATGGGAATGTAAATGACATGAACAAAGAGATGGCAAAAATGTATGCTACAGCAGAGCAGATAATTGGGAAAGTAAAGTGTAGAAGATTTACTGGAAAAGTCAAGTGATTTACGAGAGAGATAAAGGAGGAACGAATGTGAAGAAAGATTTTGAATAAAAAACAACGCCAAATTCGAAAATTGTTTGAAAGATGTAGGATTGCAGAAATGGAATGGCAAGGTCCATGGGATGAATACAAAGCTCAGCAAAAGAAGGTAAAACGAATAATATATGATGCTAGAGTGAAAGATGAGACAAAAAGTTGAAAATCTCTGGAACAAGGATCCAGATAGGATTAAAGAATAGTATAATTTCATACAAGGCAAAAACAGAAGGAATGAAGTACAAATCCATGAATTAGTAGTTGATGGATGCAAAGTGAATGATCACAGACAAATGATGAAAGCAGTTGTGGACTTTTGGAAAGACATTGGTGGAATGAATGAGCCTCTGATAGATAAAGAACCAGTAACTCTTCAAATTAAAGAATATGATTTAAAAATAGAAGATGAAATTACGTGTGTGGATGTTGAAACTAAATTCAGAAGACTGTTTGGGTTAGAATTGGAAGAACTATGGATGATTGGTTATTGAGAGGTCATGGACATAAAGGAATGGAGTGGGAAATTGAAAAACTAACAAAAGAGTATGGCCTGAACAAATGGAAGCATAGTATGAATGGGAAAACTACTTTAATTTGGTATGCTAGTAAGAATGTACCAAGGTTTGAAATGTTTTATGGTGGAACTTTTGGCAGCCAACTCTTGTTTGCTGTCAGATGTAAGGCATTAAGTGTGAATAAGCAAATATGGAGATGGAATGAGGGGAATACAAGGTTATGTCTGCAGAGTAACAGAGGAGTAGAGGAAACAGTTGAACATCTGGTCTTGGAATGTAGTAAATATGAACATGAGCGAGAGAACTTCATGGATGTGGTCCATGAGCTGTGTGGAGTAAACAAGTGGAACGCAAGGTGTGTTGAAGAGGACTCTGATATGAGATATCTTGTAGGGCTGGATGAGGAATGTAACATGACTGCTGTGGATGCAATGAATGATTTCTTAGTGCATGCATGGAATAAGTGACAGTGATGTTGAATAGTCATTTTTTTCAATGTGATTACCTGCTAAGCATGCAGGGCTGTTTATGACAAGCTGGATCTTCCAGTGATGCCCTCACTTGGCTGGTTCATTTTCATGGAATGACTCAGGGTGACCCCAAAGGAATTGCTTTAGATGACCCTGGCTCACAGGAGAAAAGCTCTGGGATACCATCCTATTGTATGTCTGTGTATTAGAGGGAATTAAAGGCTGTTAAAAAGCCCCAGCCAAATTATGGCCCTCAAATCTAAGTCTAAGTCTAAGTCTCGCGTTTTGATTGCAAGTTTTTGGTGACGAGAGCGATTGCAAACTAGCGTGCCACTGTGTCTGTTACGGAAGAGGAAGAAGATAAAAAGATCAATCAAAGGAGAATTAACGAAGCCTAGATTCATATGCCAAAGAGAAGGCATAAGGAGGGAAATAGCTGTCTCCTCTTTGGGAGGAGAGGGAGGAGAATCTGAAGCCGGGTCTCCTTTGGAAGAATCTTCTCAACCACCTTCAACGGCTTCAACTGCGTCATATGTAGAAGAAGAGGGTCGACTGAGGGAAAGAAACCTGGATTTGAAAGCACCAATGATGACCTCAGAAATTATTCAGCCAGAAATAATATAGAAACTACTCATTTTACTGGAAAAATCAATTTGAAATACAAAACTTCAGGGGTTTTGATGAAAGTGTTCACATGAGTTCAGAAGAGGACAACCCAATCACACCAGAACAAAGACCAAGAGAAGTAAACACAAACAATACAGCATCCTTGCAGCCAACAGTGTTTTTGTTCAACCTATAGATGATAATCTCACTAAGAAACGTTTCCTTTCAAATGAAATTAAACTTGCTAAAGCACTGTTAGCTTCTACTTTTGAGAACTGTGGTATTGACAAGATGACCAAAAACTTTAGAAGGAACTTATTCGTTGCCACCATGGATAGGCATTATGAAGACCCTTCAGAACTACTGAAGATAATAGAGATAGGCCCTTGGAAAGTCAAATGTCAGCTTCCAGCAAGCCAGAGCTAGCCAGAGCATCGGACCCTTTGGCGAGGACACTTCCAATGAAGACCTAACTGAAGCACTGATAGAAGCAGGATTCAATGGAGCTGTGGCAAAACGAATCTTCGAGAGCAAGGAAAAAATCAAAACATGTTGTTTAAAGTAATTTTTGTTACAAACAGTCTACCTCTATATGTCAGAATAGGTTACCCACAATACCGTGTGAATACATATATTGGAAAACCGTGGCTGTGCTATAAATGCCAAAGATTTGGGCACAGTGCTGCATTCTGCAGATCCGCTCCTCGCTGCGTTGTATGCAGTAACCCCACGTTAGTAAATCGTGTAACACAGCCACTGGGTGAAATTGCTGCAACTGTGGTGGTAACCATACAGCCAATTATGAAGAATGGTCTAAAATGAAACATGCAAAAGAAGTGGAAAACACACGCCAAATACAAAAGTTATCTTACAGAAATGCAGTAAAGCAAGTACTTAAACAAACTGCAACACCACCATCTCAACTTCAATCAGTGCTGCCTACCAACACAACCCTGCCAAGACATCAACCAGATTCTGGTAATCTACAGATTCCAAAAACATTAAAAACATAGACAGTTGGTACTGAAACCATTGAACTCCATACACATGCACAAAAACACGTCACTATTAACCGGCTGTTGGATCTCCTGATAAGGATATTTACTACTGCAAGTCAGAAACATGTTCAGGTGGATGCACCAGAGATGGTACACAAAATTTCTGCAGAAACATTTCAACGTCAATCTCTTCATGCTCCATCAAAAAATTCTCAACAACCCCTGGACCAATCTCAATACTCTAATATAATCTCCCAAAAGACTATTGAAGAAATATCAAGAATCTTGCCTCCTATGGCTATTACACCTTCTCCTGTCATTGGACGAACTAACCCGCACAAAAAAACGAGCACAGTCCTGGGACTATGACTGAAAATTCAACTGGAAAACTTTTATTACACCAATGCAGCCTTACAAAATCCTACTGGCATTGAGTCCACCAATAAAACAGTATAATGGATACACAAAAAGAACTAAATATGTTTCAGTGAAATTGCAGAAGTGTTTGCAATAAATTAAGTCACCTAAAAATTACAGTGTACACTCTTAAGCCATGCATTATGTGTCTGCATGAGACTTGGCTTTCACCAAATTTTGAACCACGTTTTGTTGGGTACACAGCAATTGGCATGCACAGAATAGATGTGCATGCTAGTGGCGGGTTGGCAATACTTGTTAGGAATGATGTCACCTACACTGAGCTTCAACTGACAAAATTTTATCCCAGTTCTCTGGAAGTGTTAGGTATTAACGTTCATTTGCAGAATAGTACTCCACTTTCTGTTCTCTGTGTTTACAATCTAAATAAAATAGTAACTACAAGGACGCTAATACATTATATGAATAATCGCAACCTGCCCTTGTTGTAGTGGGAGATTTTAATGCTCATCATCCAGTGTGGGAACCTACAAAGCCGGCCAATACCACTGGTCGGAATATAGCTCAAATGTTGCTGGATGACACTTTTATATCACCAATAACTCCTCCCTCCTTGCCCACTTGCTACAATGATTACCAGAATTCATTTTCTACACTTGATTTGACCTTCGTCTGTGCAAACTTTCGGCCCACAGTAGCTGTAACAACAGAGAAAGATCTGAGAAGCAACCACCATCCCGTTGTAACCAGTATTAGAGTGACTCCATCAATTGCAGGTTTCGGAAAACGGCCAACACGGAAATTTGAAAGTGGGACATAGGAGAACTGGACTGCTGCTCTGCAACAGCCTGAGCACCCAGGAACGGATGATTATCAAAGGGAATTTATAAACTTTACAAATAATCTGATTGAGGCCAGCCACGAAGTTAAAAAAATATATACCTGTCCCAAGTATAATAATTCATGGTGGAACTCAAAATGTGCTGCAGCAGTGAGAGCCAAACAAGAGGCAAAAATAGTTCTTATCAATCAACCATCACAAGTAAATCTAATTGCATACAAACACTGTCAGGCTCTAGTCAAACATGAGGTTAAAAATGCAAAAAATAATCTTGGATCTCTTTCTGCAATAGTATCACTGCGAACACTTCAGCTTCTCTAATATGGAAACGCATAAAAAATCTTCAAACCTCTTTGTACAAAAAAGCTCAGCCTATTTTAACAAACGATGCAATTATCACTGACTCAGTTTCTAATGCAAATGCTTTGGCTGACTACTACCAGGAAAAACTGACCTCCCTATCTCCATCACCTTTACCTCAGCATACTCTGCTTCTTCTTGCTATAGCATTAAATGATGATACTCGCTCTGTAATAAATGATCCGTTTAAAATACAAGAACTGAATAGGGGACTGACTTCCATGAGAGGTACAGCTACAGGCCATGATGTTATACATAACGAACACTTAAAGCACATGCCAGATACCAACAAAACATGGCTCCTCCAATTATAAAATAAAAACCTGCCATCTGGAATGCTTCTCAGAATATGGCAGCCTGCAATCATCATTCCACTACCCGTACCAAACGAGCCACTAACATCTGTGGATTCATATAGTCCAATTTCCTTGCTGTCTTGCGTACAAAAACTAATGGAAAGACTAATAGTAAGCCGTCTCACATTTTTCCTAGAACAGAAGGGCGTCTTCAGAAAAATGTAAAGAAGCTGCTGACAAAGACTGTCTGCAATTTATCAAGTCACAAATCTGGAGGCTTCAATAAGATCTACACTGGAAAACAAATCTATTATGCTGTGCCTCTTTATTGAATTTTCAAGTGCATTTGACACAGTATAGCCGATGGGAGTTCTCTATAAGTTGACTCGGTGCAGAGTTTGGGGAACAATGTTGCGATGGCTGCAAGCGTACCTAAAGGATATATCCTTCAAAGTGTTCATGGAGGGTGCCTACTTGCTAGAGAGGATAGCGAGGAGTGGGGTTCCGCAGGGGGCAGTGCTGTCACCTTTGTTATTCAACATTATTTTGTACGATACCCCAGTGGAGGAAGGGATCTGCTCCTGTGAGTATGCTGATGATCTTGCTTTCTATACCCAACATCCCAATCTTCACATTGCAATGGATACCCTACAGCAACAGCTCACTCCACTTCATAACTGGTCAAAATAATGGGATCTAAAAATAAACTTCAACAGAACCAAGTGCATCTTTTTCACAAATAAAAGAATTAACCCACTGCCTATCACAGTGGGAGGACAGCAATTGGAATTTATAAAACAATTCAAGTATCTTGGAGTCAGGTTGGACTCTCCTCAGCTTTGCTGGCATCATCAAACGGAATACCTTAAGCAATCCTGTGCACCGTTGCTCAACTTGCTACAATCTATATCACATAGGTATTGGGGTGCTGACCAGGAATTACTAATTTATCTCTATAAAACCCTCAACCGTAGCCAACTAGATTTTGCTACCCCACTGTATAGTACTGCTGCGCCTTCAAATCTCCTTCAGCTAAACAGCATCCACAGTCATTGCCTTCGCCTTGCTGCTGGATGCCGCAAAACTTCTCCTGCAGCTTCATTGGAGGTAGAAGCAAATAGCTTCCCTTTGTCAATACACAGAGATCTACTAATGGGTCAGTACTACAGTAAACTTCAGCAACTTCCCAATGAAATTGCTGATAACTTACTACCAGCTCGATTTCCCTCAGAGGGAATGTCTTTAACACTTTTGCCATCCATGACATCACGTGCAAGAACCCTTTTTACCAATGTAAAGCTGCTGATTCCGGCTTGCAACGCAGCACCACTGATTTCACCGCTCCCTCCCTGGTTCAAGGAGGAGACCTATAGATGTACTGATTTTGTCCCTACCTCAATATCGTATCCATCCCATCAAAATGCGCTCCAAATGTACCGCGAATTAATAGACACTAACTACTCTGGATACACCCATATATTTACTGATGGCTCTTGCATTGTTGAACCTACTTGTTCTTCATCTGCAGAAGTGGTAATCCTCTCCAGGGGAGTCACCATAAACTCAAACTCTGACCTCAAATTCACATCATGGAGTGTGAACTTATTGCCATCAATAAAGCACTCCAATGAACATTGCTAAATAATTGCCCAGAAGAAAAGTATGTTATTTTCAGTGACTCGTTGAGCTCCTTGCATCTCATACAGAATACAAGGCCAAAAAATTACCTACCTTTAGTGTTCAATATGCAGGAAAAGCTGTTCAACATTGCTTCTTCCCATGGGCTTTACCTGCAGTTTATTCCAGGCCGTAAGGGCATCCCTGGTAATGAGGCTACAGATGAGGCAGCAAAATATGCACATTTGCTGCGGTACCACACCCTAACGCTGCCTTCTTATGAAGAAATTAAGAACCTCACCAATACTGCGTACACAACAAAGTGGAAGATTGAGTGGTTGAGGAGTATTCAACTGACGAAGAAGGGACGTATTCTACTGAAAATTCGAGATAATACAAGGCAGTGGCCGTGGTCTGCACACGAGACCTGCAACGTTGAGACAGTATTTGCTCGTCTTCGTGTCGGGCACACAGGGCTCCGGTCACACCTCTATCTCTTTAGCATTGTGGGAGATCCCAGTTGCTGTTGTAGTGCTGAAGAAAGTATAAACCATATTTTTTCTCGTGCCCTTTCTACGCTGCAGAACGTACCACCATGAAAAATTCCTTGATTCCACTAAATGTACGAGTCTGCTTGAAGAATTTACTTGGAGGCAGCCTGTTTTCAAAGCCAACTCAAAAACAAATTGTTAAAATAGTTGCTAACTATTTAACATCCATAAGGAAAATTAAAACCATCTGAAATTTCTTAAAAATTGCAATATTTTAGAGAACTGAACGGAATCCCCGAGCAGAACCACACAGAAAAACCTGTAACCTCTTTCAGCCTGGTTACTAAACTTAAGAAAACAATAAAACATCCCTGAAGGCGTGGAGCTGCATGGACTCGTCTCCAGAGCTCCAATAAAAGTGAAACAAGAAGAAGAGGATTCCGGTAACGAGGTTGGTGAGGTGACAACTACTCAGCACAGCATCATCCACTGAAACAATTGCTTAGATGCCTTAGCCTGCAGTTCAATTTAAAAATGTCCTCGGTGGTGGTGACTACTCGTCTGGAGTGTAGCTCTGCATCATAAGAGTCTTAGCCCAGTTCCTATCTACTGTGGGAAGGTTGGAGAATCTTTAAAATGAAAAAGGGAATTGGACAGACCTCCTCACTCTCCTGAACTAATACTGATATGAGTTTTGTGAACTTTTACAGAGAAACTGAAAACCGTGACCAGAAGCTAAGCACCTTTTACAGAAAAACTGAAAACTTTCACAAGAACCTAAGCTGCAGTGCAGTTGCTTGAGTCCAGGCTGGTGGGCTGAGTGTATTTCACTTGCCAGAAGCTTATTTGTAGCCTTTTTGGAGGGCTCCCGTTCTACCAACCAACTGAGGTTGGTGAGAACAGGTGGATGGTGTATCGTCCGGCTCTTCGGTGAGAATCAGCTGAAAACTATGTCCAGTTTTTGGCATCCAAATATTTATCTCTATGTTTCTTAATCTGTCAACCCACTCTTGTTCACATTCTTATTATATTATTAGTAGTTCATGCATAAAAAGGCAGAGGAGGGGGACGTGCTCTGTATCCTCATCAGAGGAGATTCAGATGCCTGGTTCTCCATAGATTCCTTGGCAGAGATTATCCCTCCTACCCCTTTTGAATCCCTATCTTCAAGTTAAGTCATGATATCGGATGGCCTCTGCCCACAAATCGGGGACACTGGGGAGTTACTAGATGACCAGCAGCTTTCTCTGTGCCTTGTCCCAGCTATTGAAATTATTTCAAAATAAATCTGAATTTAGAGGTCCTTAGTTTTGCGAGGTTTTCACCTGAAGAAGAGGATTTCATTACTCCAGCTCCGCGCACTAGTAGAAAAATGCCACATCAATAACCCAACTAATTCCACCATTAAATTGGTGAAACCCAACATGTAGGATGCCTCCACAAACAGAAAATTCCTAGCCCATAGTTTGGCACTTAATAAGGCTCTGGCCAATTCTGCCTTTGGGAAGTAATAGCCAAAAATAAAAACTCTAGATAGAAAAACTTTGGTTATCACAATGAAAAGCACATGATGTTTCACCATTCCTGAGTGTTTCAGAGATTGGAGCATGGAAAGTCAAGTGTCACCTGCCAGCCAACCAAGCCACTTCAGTGGAAGCGATCGGGTTTTTCGGCGAAGACACCAGCAGTGAGGAGTTAACCGAAGCACGGATTGATACTGGCTTTGAAGGAGTGACAGTTGGGCGTATATACAAAGGTAAAGATAAAATAGTAACTGCCTTTTTCAAGGTGGTATTCACTAGTACCACTGTCTCGATTGTACGGATTGGATACCAGCAGTATCGTGTAAGTACATACATAGGTAAACCCTGGCAGTGTTTCCGCTGTCAGAGGTTTGGATACAGTGCTGTAAATTGTAGAGCTGCCCCTCGATGTGTAGTATAAAGTGGTTCACACAACAGAAAAGAATGTCCCTCCCTAAGTACACACTTGTGTTACAATTGCAGTGGTCACCACACTGAAAATTATGGAGGTTGTCCTAAGATCAGGCAAGCTAGAGAAGTAGAAAAAGTTAGACATATTCAAAAACTCTTCTATAGGGATGATGCAAGGCAGGTCTTGCATGGAGGAGATACTTCCTTGGTGCAGCCTTTCTCTCATTGAACCTTGAACATTCCAACAGTGACCCAATCTGGTGGTAGAGTTCAATACTATTATCAAGCACAACCTCTAAAACTGGTGTCTGTTGGCACTCAGACTGGAGATGAACTTATCACTCCATCTCCGAATGTCTCTGTAACCCAATGAGTTGAGTTGTTGGCAAGACCACTGGCAGCTGTCACTCGTAAAAATGAGGATCTGAATCTAAAAGATCTAATATGAGAAATTGCTGAAGATACTTTCAAGTCTCAATTGCTGAATACTTCTGCCAACAATGAAAGACCGTCTACAACACAACCTCAACATAATGCTTGCTCTGATCTTTCTTACTTAATGATCACTCATGACTTGCCAACAACACAAATCACACGTTCCCCCATCTTAGGAAGACCAAACACAAGACTAATGCCCAAATTTCATCCTCAGTAAGAAAGAATCAATCCCTACATATCTCTGAAAACATTCTCGCACAATGCACAGCACTAAACACACAAATAAACGTCCAAAATGTCTGGAAACAAAGAACTAAAGATCTTACAGTAGAATTGCAGATGCTTTTCTAAGAAACTGAGCAATTTTAAAATGAAACTATACTCCCTTAAACCCCATATTGCATGCCTAAATGAAACTTGGCTTACTCCCAGATCTGAACCAAGCTTTGTTAACTACGCTGCCATGTGTAGACATAGAGCAGCTGATCAGGTTAGTGGATTCATTGCAATTCTAGTAAGATTAGGCATAATATTCACAGAACTACACCTCACTCCTTTCAATCAAGGATTTCGAGAAGTTTGGGTAAAACACTGTAGAAGCCAAATATTTTTTCTCTCAATTCTATGCATCTATAGTCTCAATAAGACACTCATCACCATGGAATTCCTACACTACTTTGACCAACAACTGCCCACCCACGTCATAGTGGGGCATTTGAATGCCCACTATCCACTGTGGGAACCAGCGAAGTTACCAAACACCACACCGGAAGAAACCTAGAACAAATCCTACAAAATAATCCTTCTCTTGCTCTGATTACTCCTCCTTCCCTACCCACTTACTTTAATGTCTATCAAAATTCCTTCTCTACTCTTGATCTTACCTTCTTCTCAGCATTTTTGCAACCTATTGCTTCCATATCAACGGAACAAGATCTGGGCAGTGATCATTTTCCTATTGTTACATGTATTGGAATAGACCCTTCATAAGTTAGATACAGGTCCCTCCCATCCTGGAGGTTTGGTAGTGCCACCGCAGCCACCGTGGTCGAGTGGTATGCGGCCCGTGTTCTGTATCGGGTCTCTGCTTGTGCAGAAAGACTGCGTGCGGGTTCGGAACCCGGCAATGAATACGAGCTATTTCTCGTTTCACGCCGTGAGCTCGCACTTATCGGTAAGACCTCAGCAATTAAGACCTCGCCCATGGATCATCGCACACATCCCAGGATCGTCGCATGGAGCTCACCATCACCCTTACTCTAAGAATGTTAACCTTAAGAATTTAAAAACCAATGTACTAAATGTCTATGTACTGTGTACTTGATTGGAAATAAAGATTGTTTGTTTTTGTTTAGTGGGAAGTGGGCGGACTAGTCTGCTGCACTGCAACAACCAGAAATGTCTGAGATATTAGAAATAGAACAGGGATTTGATGAGTTTAGGAAAAACTTAATATCAGCCAGTGTTATAACTTTTGAACTAACAAAGGAATACAAATCTCCCCGATACAATAAAACGTAGTAGTCCCCTAGATGTGCCGAAGTAGTGGAAGCAAAACGACAAGCAAAAAGAACACTGATATCTTTGCCTTCAAACACAAATTTAATAGTATTTAAACGTTGTTAAGCAAGAGTAAAGTTTGAAGTTAAAATTGTCAAGAAAGCATCTGGGGTCAATTTCTGTAACAAAATTAATTCCAAAACACCAATATCCATGGTATAGAAGCAAATAAAATGCCTTCAAACCCGATTTAATAAAACAGCGCAGCCCTTCATATGACCTAAATTCATTTTAACAGACTCAAGAGTCTAAAACCAATGCGTTGGCTGATTATTTTGAAAAAACCCTTGGTTCCCCGCCTCAAACCCTATTCCCTCAATTTGTTTTTCTTCCACTTGCTCCTGCCCTAAACCAGTGTTTCTCAAACTTTTGTAACTCGCGGAACATTTATCAACCACTGAAAATGTCGCGGCACACATACCGCAAACGTACTGTGAACTATGGAAAATTAACATACTATAGCTACATTTTTTAAAAGATCTAAGCCTCAAAAGGAAAAATTTTAAATGCGAATGATAAAACTTACCTTTCAATTTGGTTTAAAATTTTTAGTGCTGGTTGTTTTCACTTACCGTTATTAGTGTGAAACGTGTGTTTGGTGCTGTTTTGCAACCTCTTCAATGCTTTGGCATACATGGGATAAGCACACTCTCATTTCTTCTTCAGTAGAGCGTAGTCTTTCTCTCTTTTATTTTTATATTGTGCAATGTAGAGAACCCTAATTCACACAGATAAGAAGTGGAAAATTGCAAGAGGACTGTCTGAGTTTTATCTGATACGGCTGGATATTCTTTTTTTCTAGAAATCCAAAAGGTATCGATAGGGACTGCAGAATGTTTTATTTTCAAACTCCGGTCACCTGAAATACTTGCTAATTTTTCTTCTCCATGTAATTAAAGTTCTTCATTATGAGGAAAATCAATGAACGGATTTCGAATCCAGTCGTACTTCTCTGTGTTCAATGACAGAAAATAATGGTTAATGCTTTCTTCGAGTGTAGACAAATGTTTTACTATAATAGGGATCATTTTCTTTTCGCAGTAGCTATGCATTGTAGAGAACATATCAGTTTCTCCTTTTTCGACTCTGACTTTCCAAATATCAATTTTCTTTTTGAGAGATACCAATTTATCCGTTGAGGTGAGGATATTTTCATTTCGGCCTTGCATGCTACTGTTAACAGTTTTAAGATGACTGAATATATCCGTCACATATTCCATTTTCTACATCCAAAAATCACATTTGAGATAATTACAAAATCGCTCAATCTTTTCTTTTTCAAAAAATGCAATCAATTCCTTGTGTAAATCATGAACACGAGCTAAGACTTTATCTTTCGATAACCATCGAACTTCGGTGTGCATAAGTAAGCGAACATGATTAGAATCCATGTCTTTGCACAATGCTTCAAATACCCTCGACTTCAATGGCTTTCTTTAAATGTAATTCACTATTTCAATAACTTGCTGCAACACCTCTTTCAAATCTTCCTGTGATACTTTTGCCACTAAAACTTCTCGATGTAAAAAGCAATGTGTACGAATGACTTCTAAATTTTCTTTCGGCACTAGTGAAGCGAAGCCTTTAATACTGCCAACCATACATGGTGTTCCATCAGTGCAAATGGCAGCGCAAGACTTCCAGCTCAAATTAATTTTTTCAAGATAGCTTGTCACAACATCAAAAATATCTTGACGTTTACAAGTTGTTTGGATCTCCTTACAGCACAAAAACTGATTGATGATTTCATCTCCAAGAATGAAACGCACAAATACAAGCAACTGAGCACTGTTGCTTATGTCAGTCGATACATCAACTATTAAGGCAAATTTCGATACTTTCATTAAGCTCTGAACTTTAGTTTCAATATTCGTTGATAAACCTGAAATTCTCCTTATTGTATCATTTGATAGGGGTATTTTGTTTATTTCCGTTTCAGCTTTTTCTCCTAACGTGCATTTAACCATCTTCCTACAAGCGAGCAAAATAACTGACTCAGCATGAATACGAGGTTTAGATTTCACTGCTATCAGTACTACCACTTCGATGGAAGCAAATTGAGCTCTTTCTGATATGTTCAAAGTTTTTGGGAAAAGGTGTTGTTGTTTTGTTTGTTGATCAAACAATCTTTGAGAATAGCTAACATCTGTATTTTTGAGATAAGAATCTTTAGTAGTGAAATGTCTTTCTAATTTATTTTGCACCATCGATTCATTGGACAACGTATCACCACAAACAACACATAATGGACTTGGCTGCTGAACTGATCCAGTCCACGAAAATCCTAACTGCAAATATTCATCTTTATATCTTCGGTCGTGGTGAACTATAGCTTTTGTTGCACTAGAGTTGACAGGTTGTAGCATCACATCGCTGTTCATGCTCTATTTTCAAGTTATGTGTATTAATTAATCGCGTACAAATTAAATCGTACTTTTTACAATAAATTTCCTGTATTTCTGTGATAAGGTTTTTTGTAACTATAAGTGAGATTCTTGTAAATTTTTAATTATAAAAATTCGCTGTATTTTGTAAAATCATTCTTAGTACGAAAGAACTGTCGCTATGGTTCTTTTTTAAAAATGTCACCCCTGAGAAGCAAATCAGGGTCGTGACTCGACGTGAATCTGATCGTAGCTTTTAGAAGATAACAACACACCTGGCGGTCCTGCTCTCATCGCTCTCATCTTCTCATTCTCATCTCTTACCTCATCGATGCTTTAGCATGTCTTTTCTTTCTCCTCTCGAGTCTCATCGTTGCTTTTTAAATCTTAACGCTTGATCATATTATTGATCATATTCTTGATCATATTCCTGATCATATTCCTGATCATATTCCTGATCATATTCTTGATCATATTCTCGATCATTACTTCTAGTTCCCAATCTTTTTCACTCGTGGAATACGGATGTCTTCTGTCCACCTACTCCCCTACGGATCAATAAATAAACAAAAGCTGAGTACCCGTCGTATCATTGAATTCCCCAACTAGAGGTGCACCAGACGACTCCCTTAACCTTACCTTCTGATAAATTGTTATTACCACCCCCAAACATAACATTGGTGGTAACATAACACTGGTGACCCAAATGTGTGCCTCTACTTGGGAAATTCTTGATTTTGTTGTAAACTTTAAGCTGTGACTAGGTAACTCATTTTGATTATGCAGATTGGTAAGCCAGGTAGATCAGAATCTCATGTTCTATTTTGATTCTGTGTCGTGAGGCTGAGAGCAGGACATATTTCCAAACTGCATATTGTGTTCTTAGGAGCAACTGTGTATTCTTTTTCTCATTTTTAATGTATTAGAATTTTTTTAGCAATTTAGGTGAACAAATTTTGCCATTTCTTTTGCATAACTAATTACTGTGATGTGGAGCTGAGGCTATCATAGCGGCGCGAGCATAAATCTACCATATTACGAGACAAACAGCTACCCTATTCTATTCTATCCATCTTCTTTTCTAGTCTTTCTTAAACCTTTATCATGGCTACAGCTAGCGGTAATACCCATTCTACACCTAACCAACAGTTTAGATTACCTGCATTTTCATCAGAGGAGCCTCAGATGTGGTTCATTCAAGCGGAGGTATCATTCCCTCAATTGGGTATTACTGATGAGGAAACTAAATTCTGTTGTGTCTCAACTGCCTCACCACCGAAAGTGGCGGTGTTAGTTGACCAGTTTATAACCAATCCCCAAGGTACTGAACCTTATACAGTTCTAAAGAAAAACCTTCTCACCAAATTACAACTATCTGCGAGTAAGAGAATTCAGTCTCTCGTAGATCAGTCACGTATGCCATGTGCATCCTCTTCCTTTCTGCCATCTATGGTCCTTAGCCATATTAGGAAAGTAGCAGCAGGGGTGGGCCTCAGTGACGTATTATTACGGGAGTACTTCAAATCTTGCCTTCCTTCTCATGTCCAGCCCTTTATGGTGCAATTTCCTGACGACAAACCTCTTGACGAGTTAGCAGCTCTAGCCGATAAACTATTTGAATTGTCCCCAGAGCCTCCTCAAGGTAACATTGCTATCCCTGTACCAATCACTCCTGCTCCCGTAACTCAAGTAGCCCCTGTAGTGGCAAACCCTGCCGTTTCAGCGCATTCAGACCAATCTTTGCGTGAGGAGATAAGAAGCCTGGCACTTGCCTTTGCCAAATTAAAAGCTGATGTCAAAACAGAACGCAGCTCACGGTCAGATACCGTAGCCGCCATTCAGGCACCCCAGTCACTCCCTGTCCCTCATTATGTTGAAGGTGGGGTTCACTATATTCAACCTGGTGCTCGATATGTTGAACCTCAAGACCAGTATCAGAAACAAAATGTACGTTATGTCCAGCCCGAAAGTAGGTATATCCAGCGTGAGATTGGGTACGCACAACCTGAATTTATCTATTCACGCCAGAGTAGGTATAACCAGATGACAAACAGAGCTAGGAATTATAGCCCTGCAACGCAACAGTATGTACGCAGTCAGTCTTTTAACAGAGCTCACTCACCAGCTCGCTCACAATCACGTCCAACCACTGGATTATGTTGGTATCACTTGAAATTTGGATCTCATGCTAATAAATGCGGTTCCCACTTGTGCCCCAAATATGGTGAATTCCAGTCGGGAAACTAATGACGCGACGTGTGAATGCGAGTACCACTCACTCGCCTGCTCAGGATATACGACCCTTAAACCAACCTAAAATTTTTAATCGATACAGGTTCATCTGTCTCAATAATTCCAGCAATTGCTTATGAAAAACTGGGTAATGGTACTAATAACCTCTGTGCTGCAAATGGCATACCATAGCATGTTTTGGATTGAGAGAGATGACTTGTTCTTTAGGCTTGCGACGTAATTTTAATTGGACGTTCATTATTGCTGCAGTTGAGCAACCTATCATTGGTGCAGATTTCTTGTATAATTTCGGACTAAGTGTTGACTTAAAAAATAAACTGATTAGGGACGAAACTACCTCTCTTTCCAGACCACTGTCCCCAGTCAATATCACCCACAGCTTGCACTCGATTGGAGCTGCTTTAGATTCAAAACAAACAAACAAACAAACAAACAATCTTTATTTCCAATCAAGTACACAGTACATAGACATTTGGTACATTGGTTTTTCAAATTCTTAAGGTTAACATTCTTAGAGTAAGGGTGGTGGTGAGTTCCATGCGACGATCCTGGGATGTGTCCATGGGCGGGGAGTTGAGGGCTTACCAATAAGTGCGAGCTCACGGCGTGAAACGAGAAACAGATCGTATTCATTGCCGGGTTTCGAACCCGCAGTCTTTCTGCACAAGCAGAGACCCGATACAGAACACAGGCCGCAGACCACTCGACTACGGCGGCTACATTCCACCAATTCCAACAAATTTTGGCTGATTATCCCACTCCTACCAATCCTAACCTAGCAGCCAAGCAAAACCAGTCTTCAACAAAACATCATATCATAACCACTGGACCTCCAGTCTCTTCCCGTGCACGACGGTTACCCCCCCCCCCGATTGTTTCGAAACTGCTAAGGCTGAATTTCAACGCACAGAATGCGAGTACTGTCCACATTTCAAAGAGTCCATGGGCAAGTCCGCTCATGATGGTCCCTAAACCCAATGGGGAATATCGCTTGTGTGGTGACTATCGACGGTTAAATGCAATCACTATTCCTGGTCGCTTCCCGATACCCCATTTGCAAGACAGTGCCAATTTGCACGGTGCTACAATCTTTTCTAAGATCGACCTAGCTCATGCTCTCCATCAGATTCCCATGGACGAAGAGTCCATTCAAAAGACTGCTGTAATTACCCCCTTTGGCTTTTTCGAATATACCACAATGCCGTTTGGATTACGAAATGCACCTCAAACTTTTCAACGACACATGACTAATATCTTGTCAGATTTACCTTACGCTCATACTTATCTCGATGACGTGCTAATTGCTTCATCCACTCCTAAACAACATGAGGAACACTTACGAACCTTGTGTGAACGTCTCGCCAATCACGGCTTATTGATCAATCCCGCCAAATGCGAATTAGAAAAGAAGTCCTTAACTTACCTTGGTCACAAAATTTCTGAGCTCAGTTTAAAACCTCTCCCTTCTAAAGTTCAGGCTATTCGCAACTTCCCGAAACCTGAGACACAACGCGAACTGCGTCGTTTCCTAGGTTCTGTAATTTTTTATCATAGGTTCATTAGAAATTGTACTCATATCTTGTCACCCTTGTCTTCATTACTTGCTCCCAAACGTAGGGGTAAATCAACACTCATTGTGTGGAACACATACGCTTCACTTGCGTTTGAAACCATCAAGGAGAGTCTTGCTGTTGCTACTGAATTATCTTACCCCATTTCAGGGGCTGAGTTCAGTTTAGTTGTCGATGCATCAGATGTGGCAGTAGGTGCTGTCTAGCAACAGACGGTCGGTAGTCTAACTTCTCCCTTGTCATTCTTTTCACGAAAACTCTCGCCCACCGAGCAACGCTACAGTGTGTTTGGTAGAGAATTGTTGGCTATTTACTTGGCCGTTCGTCATTTTCGCTACATTTTAGATGCGAGACATTTCGTTGTTTTCACGGATCATAAACCTCTTGTTTCCGCTATTCACATGCCCACAGATCGCCACTCACCAAGAGAATCGCGACACTTGTCGTATATTAGTCAATTCACCGCCGATCTGCATTATATTAAAGGTTCTGAGAACACCGTAGCAGACTGCCTTTCCCGTATTAATTGTATCTCTATTATTCCGGTATTAGAACAACTCACCTTAGAGAGCATTAGCGACGCCCAAAAGGAGGACCCTGAACTGACAAGTTTGCTACAAGCAACTCAGAACTCCTTACGTTTGGTGTTAGCCAATGGAGTGTATTGCGACGCTGATCGTCCTAATCGTCCTTATCTACCTGTAACCCTTCGTAGAGCTGCAATAGCACATTATCACTCCTTGTCCCATCCTGGTACCGACCGAACCTTGCGTCTCATTGCCGAGCGTTACGTTTGGCCTTCCATGCGTAAAGATGTCAAACATTTTGTACAGCATTGCCACGATTGTCAATCAAGTAAGGTCACTAAACATAATCGTGCTGCCTTACAGGCTTGCGCTTTCACTGGTAATAAATTTGACTCTGTCCACCTTGATTTGGTGGGACCTTTGCCCACGTCGCGTGGTTACTCATACTTGCTATCTTTGATAGGTAGATTCACGTGTTGGGTAGAGGATGTTCCAATTTCCGATATTACTGCAGAAACAGTAACTCGTACGTTCGTCCACTCATGGATTGCTAGATTTGGTGTTCCCATAAGGATCACTTACGATCGTGGTGCGCAATTCGCATCAAAACTTTAGGCAGACATCTCTTCTCTTTTAGGTTGTGCAAATTTCAGCACAACTGCTTTTCACCTGCAGTCTAATGGCTTGATCGAACGGGTCCACTACGACCTTAAAACGGTTTTAAAGTGTCCCAACAGTCGTACAGACTAGGTTGATCATCTCCCTATGGTTATTTTGAGCTCACATAATCTTTACAAACAGGACCAAAAAGCAACGACATCAGAGATGTTGTACGGGCAATTGAAGGGTGGAAAGCATTAGTAGACTACCCGACACATTTGCCAAAAACCAGGGATCGTCGAGCAAGAGTAGACTACTGTCCTCTAGTCTAGTCATCTCGTATAATCATGTCGCGTTGGCGTCGAGGTGAAGTACACTATTTGCAGTAGTCCAGTACACCAGATCCAAGGTTGTAGTAATGCTGCTAGGTGAAATGGATTACTCTCAGTTTACCAAGTCCGTATAAGAGAACTATTGTGATTGGTTGGAGTTTTCGTTGTGACTTGTGATTGGTTGGTGTTCTCGTCAAAGAAAATTGTGCACCATTTTTTGTTTTGTGGTTAACAAAGGTAAATTCCTGGCTATTAATATCGAGCTCAAAACATTTAAATTATTTTTTGTTATTGTTTTTTGTAAAATAAAGTCATTGTAAACAATCTTGTAGAACATACATCTGACTAATCTTAAGGTTTGAAAATTAACTGAAAATGATGTATATGATATTAAAGCTGATATGAATTGATTTGTTACTATTGAAATAACATTTACAATATATNTAGACTTGGGGGACGGCCCATAACTGCAAATAATATACAAAAAACTTTCTTTACAGTTTGCAATACATCATTTTAGGTTACTATCGGGCCTTTACGTAAGTTTTATCCGTTTCTTGATTTATAATTTTAGTGTACGATTATATTAATCGTACATATGTGCGGCTATCAAAATCACTTATAAATTATTTACACTTTCAGATTCAGTGAAAATTATTATAATACATATTATCGACCTAAAATTTACACTCCAAGCAATGAGCACTTCAGGCATATTTTGCTACATGAATTTCAAAAGGGAAATGCAGCAAATCTAGCAATAAGATCGCTCACGAACACATACGGAAATCATTTGGCAATCGTAAGGAGTTGTAGAAGATGATTTTACGTTCCAAAAAGGAAGCCTTTAGTCTTGAGGACGAGCTAAGAAAATAATGCTCAAAAAGACTCAGTTTTGAAGAACTAATTGCTGGCTACCATTGATGATTCTTTCAAAACTAGATCAATGAGGAAAAAGTTTAACGTGAGCTGCATGACCATATATCATGAAATTATAAGAATTGCTTAAGTCTCCAAGGCTGGAAAATAAATTCCACACGATCTTTCAGAGATCAATTTCCAACAACGTGTGAACTGTTGTCTTACTACGGTATGTTCAATTTCAAACCCAATTCTTAGATAGAATCGTTACTGGAGGTACGAAATGGATACCGTACAATTATGTTAAACGTAAAAGACTGTGGCTCGGCCGTAATTCCAACCTTATTTCACAGCTTTGACTATCACCAGCTTGGTCGACTGGTGAGCGAGTCTGCTTGCGAGCGAAGACCCGGGTTCGAATCCCGATGCCGACATGGTTGACGCGGCTAGAAATACGGCATGGGACTTGGGTAAACAACCGAATAATTATCGAAGTAATTATCCGACCCAAGAATGGGCCAGAAGGTTCATTCCTATAGCCTAATTCTATTCTAGTCTGCAGCTGAAAAAATTTCTGTGTGGGGCGGGACATAAAGGGAATTGTTCATTATGAGCTGTAAGGTGGCAATCAAACCATAACTTGTGCAGTGTACTGCCAAAAGGTATGCCGTTGGAAGACTGTTCTAAAGAAAAAACGACCTTCGCCTGTAAACAGAAGAGGAGTGATCCAGCAACATGACAATGCCAGACCCCACACTTCAAGAGGGACGAAGAATTTAATTGAAAAGTTTGGTTGGGAAGTTTTGATTCACCCCCCATGTTCTCTTGATTTTGCTACAACAGATTAAAATCTCTTTAGACGCCTGCAGAATCATCCTTCAGGACAAATGCTTACTTCAAGAGAAAAGGTTGAAATAAAGCCAATTTATTTTTTGAGTAAAAACTAAATGAATTCTATGACAGAGGCATCAAAAAATTTATAGAAAGGTGGAAAGAAGTCATTAGTGACAATGGTGACAATGCCAATGATAAAATAAATCATGGTTTTGCTGAATTTTCAACCCAACCAAAAAATGGACAGAACTTTCGTTTCAAAAATTGACTGAACTTTCATTGCAACCTGATACTTGGCGTTCAACTAGCGGCATAACTTTTTTTCAGATTCTGTTATCGACTATTTTTATCCGTGTTATTTCATATGTCAGCAGACGGCAGCATGGCCGACTGGTGAACGAAACCCCTGGCGATGTGAAGGACGTGAGTTCGAGACTCTCCTCCTGTGGTCTTTTTGAGCATGACCACTGGCGGATAGGATGATTTTACGGCCAGGGACTTTGGTACCGGCATAAAAAAGGGCCAAAAGGCATCATTCTATTACCATTAATAAATGATCTTGC
>VCRD01004965.1:0-13358 GCA_006783055.1 Trinorchestia longiramus
TTTCCATAAATCTTTCAGAAAACATGGTATGCGATGTACATCTGCCTAACTTCAACGAATCAGACTCAAAATAAAGGATTTTCTCCATAGGTTTTCGTATAATGCCTATTAAAGTTTTTAATACCTGGAGGCAGCGTAATCTATGTATTTTTGGCAATTCTGCATTTCATTCAATGTCAATGTGAAAAACCACTTGGATTTATCAGTGAGTTCTTGCAAACCATGGATCTGAAAGTGGAATTCTATGTTAGTGTGCTGTATCATGTATATCTGCCAAAACAATATTGAACTGAGATTTACTCAGCGCCTAGAATAGCGATTCAAACGTGATTTGGGGCAATTTTAAAAAATCGCATAAATCTTTGAGAAACATGGTATGCAAATACTTCAGCATACCTTTAACAAATCAGACACAAAATAAAAGATTTTCGCTATAGGTTTTTGTATAATACCACATGAAGTTATTTATACGTAGAGGTAGCATAGTCTATGTGTTTTTGGAATTTTGCACTTCATTCCATGACAAACGTTATAAGGGGCAAAATTTAAAAATTCACTAAAATCTTTGAAAAACCCTAGTATTCGATGTACTTCTGTATACCTTTAACAAATCAGACACAAAACAAAAGATTTTTGCTATATGTATTTGTTTAATAGCAAATGAAGTTATTGATACCTAGAGGTAGCATGGTCTATGTGTTTTCGGCAATTTTGCACTTCATTCAATGACAATGTGAAAAACCTCGTGGATTCTACTGTGAATTCATGAAAACCGTGGATCTAGAACTGGAAGTCCATGTTAGTGTGCTGTAAATCTTTCAGAAAACATGGTATGCGATATACTTCTGCCTAACTTCAACAAATCAGACTCAAAATAAAGGATTTTCGCTATGGGTTTTCCTATAATCCCTATTGAAGTTTTTCATACCTGGAGGCAGCATAATCTATGTATTTTTGAAAATTCTGCATTTCATTCAATGTCAATGTGAAAATCTCTTGGATTTAGCTGTGAGTTCTTGCAAACCATGGATCTGAAAGTGGAAGTCCATGTTAGTGTGCTGTATCATGTATATCTGCCAAAACAATATCGAATTGAGATTTATGCGGCGCCTAGAATTGCTATTCGAACGTGAGTAGGGGCAAAATTCAAAATTTAGGTTAATCTTTGATAAAACATTTTATGCGATGTATTTCAGTATACCTCCTACAAATCAGGCAAAAAATACAAGATTTTCGCAAAATGTTTTCGAATAATCCCAAATGAAGTTATTGATATCTAGAGGTAGAATAGTCTATGTGTTTTCGGCAATTTTGCACTTCATTCAATGACAATGTGAAAAACCTCGTAGATTCTACCTTGAATTCATGAAAACCGTGGATCTAGAACTGGAAGTCCATGTTAGTGTGCTTGAAATCTTTCAGAAAACATGGTATGCGATATACTTCTGCCAAACTTTAACAAATCAGACTCAAAATAAACGATTTTCGCTATAGGTTTTCCTATAATCCCTATTGAAGTTTTTCATACCTGGAGGCAGCATAATCTATGTATTTTTGGCAATTCTGCATTTCATTCAATGTCAATGTGAAAAACCTCTTGGATTTATCAGTGAGTTCTTGCAAACCATGGATCTGAAAGTGGAAGTCTATATTAGTGTGCTGTATCATGTATATCTGCCAAAACAATATCAAACTGATATTTACTCGGCGCCATGAATAGCGATTCAAACGTGATTAGGAGCAATTTTAAAAAATCGCATAAATCTTTGAGAAACATGGTATGCAATGTACTTCAGCATACCTTTAACAAATCAGACACAAAATAAAAGATTTTCGCTATAGGTGTTTGTATAATACCACATGAAGTTATTTATACGTAGAGGTAGCATAGTCTATGTGTTTTTGGAATTTTGCACTTCATTCCATGACAAACGTTATTAAGGGCAAAATTTGAAAATTCACTAAAATCTTTGAAAAAACCTAGTATTTGATGTACTTCTGTATACCTTTAACAAATCAGACACAAAACAAAAGATTTTTGCTATATGTTTTTGTTTAATAGCAAATGAAGTTATTGATACGTAGAGATAGCATAGTCTATGTGTTTTTGGATATTTTGCATTTCATTCAATGACAATATGAAAAACCTCTTGGATTCTGCGATAAGTTCTTGCAAACCATGGGTCTGAAAGTGGAAGTCTATGTTAGTGTGCAGTATCATGTATATCTGCCAAAACAATATCAAATTGAGATTTACTCTGCGCCTAGAATTGCTATTCGAACGTGAGTAGGGGCAAAATTCAAAATTTAGGTTAATCTTTGATAAAACATTTTATGCGATGTACTTCAGTATACCTCCTACAAATCAGGCAAAAAATACAAGATTTTCGCAAAATGTTTTCGAATAATACCAAATGAAGTTATTGATATCTAGAGGTAGAATAGTCTATGTGTTTTCGGCAATTTTGCACCTCATTCAATGACAATGTGAAAAGCCTCGTGGATTCTGCTGTGAATTCATGAAAACCGTGGATCTATAACTGAAAGTCCTTGTTAGNAGCGAAAATCTTTTATTTGGTGTCTGATTTGTGAAAGGTATACTGAAGTACATTGCATACCATGTTTCTAAAAGATTTATGCGAACTTTTAAAATTGCCCCTAATCACGTTTGAATCGCTATTCTAGGCGCCGAGTAAATCTCAGTTCGATATTGTTTTGGCAGATATACATGATACAGCACACTAACATGGACTTCCACTTTCAGATCCATGGTTTGCAAGAATTCACTGCTAAATCCAAGAGGTTTTTCACATTGACATTGTATGTAATGCAGAATTGTCAAAAATACATAGATTATGCTGCCTCCAGGTATTAAAAACTTCAATAGGCATTATACGAAAACCTACAGCGAAAATTGTTTATTTTGAGCCTGATTTGTTGAAGTTAGGCAGAAGTACATCGCATACCATGTTTTCTGAAAGATTTATGGAAATTTGAAAAGTTGCATATACCCACATTCGAATCGGTATTCTAGGAAAGAGTAAATCTATATTCGATGTTATTTCGGCAGATATACTCGATACAGCACACTAACATGGACTTCCAGTTCTAGATCCATGGTTTTCATGAATTCACAGCAGAATCCACGAGGTTTTTCACATTGTCGTTAAATGAAGTGCAAAATTGCAAAAACACATAGACTATGCTACCTCTAGGTATCAATAACTTCATTTGGTATTATACGAAAATATTTAGGGAAAATCTTCTATCTTGTGCCTGATTTGTAGAGGTATACTGAAGTACATCACATACCATGTTTTATCCAAGATTAACGCGAATTTTGAATTTTGCCCCTACTCACGTTCGAATAGCAACTCTAGGCGCAGAGTAAATCTCAATTCGATATTGTTCCGGCAGATATACATAATACAGCACACTAACATGGACTTCCACTTATAGATCAATGGTTTGCAAGAACTCACTGCAGAATCCAAGATGTTTTTCATATTGTCATTGAATGAAGTGCAAAATTGCCAAAAACACATAGACTATGCTACCTCTAGGTATCAATAACTTCATTTGCTATTAAACAAAAACATATGGCAAAAATCTTTTGTTTTGTGTCTGATTTGTTAAATTTATACAGAAGTACAACGAATACTAGGTTTTTTCAAAGATTTTAGTGAATTTTTAAATTTTGCCCCTAATAACGTTTGTCATGGAATGAAGTACAAAATTCCATAAACACATAGACTATGCTACTTCTACGTATCAATAACTTCATGTGGTATTATAAGAAAAACTATAGCGAAAATCTTTTATTTTGTGTCTGATTTGTTAAAGGTATGCTGAAGTACATTGCATACCATGTTTCTCAAAGATTTATGCGAATTTTTAAAATTGCTCCTAATTACGTTTGAATCGCTATTCTAGGCGCCGAGTAAATCTCAGTTCGATATTGTTTTGGCAGATATACATGATACAGCACACTAACATGGACTTCCATTTTCAGATCCATGGTTTGCAAGAACTCACTGCAGAATCCAATAGGTTTTTAATATTATCATTGAATGAAGTTTAAAATTGCCAAAAACACATAGACTATGCTACCTCTGGGTATCAATGACTTCATTTGCTATTAAACAAAATCATATAGCAAAAATCTTTTGTTTTGAGTCTGATCTGTTAAAGGTATACAGAAGTACAACGAATACTAGGTTTTTTCAAAGATTTTAGTGAATTTTTAAATTTTGCCCCTAATAACGTTTGTCATGGAATGAAGTGCAAAATTCCAAAAACACATAGACTATGCTACCTCTACGTATCAATAACTTCATATGGTATTATAAGAAAACCTATAGCGAAAATCTTTTATTTTGTGCCTGATTTCTAGCAGGTATACTGAAGTACATTGCATACATGTTTCTCAAAGATTTATGCGAATTTTTAAAATTGCCCCCAAACACGTTTAAATCGCTATTCTAAGCGCCGAATAAATCTCAGTTCGATATTTTATTTTTGCAGATATACATGATACGGCACACTAACATGGACTTCCACTTTCAGATCCATGGTTTACAAGAACTCACTGCTAAATCCAAGAGGTTTTTCACATTGACATTGAATGAAATACAGAATTGTCAAAAACATAGGTTATGCTGCCCCCAAGGTATTAAAAACTTCAATAGGCATTATACGAAAACCTATTGAGAAAATCCTTTTTTTTGACTCAGATTTCTTGAAGTTAGGCAGAAGTACATCGCATACCATGTTTTCTGGAAAATTTATGGATGTTTGAAAAGTTGCATATACCCACATTCGAATCGGTATTCTAGGAAAGAGTAAATCTATATTCGATGTTATTTCGGCAGATATACTCGATACAGCATACTAACATGGACTTCCAGTTCTAGATCCACGGGTTTCATGAATTCACAGAAGAATCCACGAGGTTTTTCACATTGTCATTGAATGACGTGCAAAATTGCCGAAAACACATAGACTATGCTACTTCTAGGTACCAATAACTTCATTTGGTATTATCCGAAAACATTTAGCGAAAATCTTTTATTTTGTGCTTGATTTGTAGGAGGTATACAGAAGTACATTGCATACCATATTTTATCAAAGATTAACGCAAATTTTGAATTTTGCCCCTACTCACGTTCGAATAGCAATTCTAGGCGTCGAGTAAATCTCAATTCGATATTGTTTTGGCAGATATACATGATACAGCTCACTAACTTGGACTTCCACTTTCAGATCCATGGTTTGCAAGAACTTCCTGCAGAGTTCAAGATGTTTTTCATATTGTCATTGAATGAAGTGCAAAATTGCCAAAAACACATAGACTATGCTACCTCCAGGTATCAATAACTTCATTTGCTTTGAAACAAAAATATATAGCGAAAATCTTTTGTGTTGTGTCTGATTTGTTAAAGGTATACAGAAGTACATCGAATACTAGGTTTTCTCAAAGATTTTTCTGAATTTTTATATTATGCCCAAAAACGTTTGTCATGGAATGAAGTGCAAAATTCCAAAAACACATAGACTATGCTACCTCTACGTATCAATAACTTCATCTGGTATTATACGAAAACCTATAGCGAAAATCTTTTATTTTGCGTCTGATTTCTTAAAGGTATGCTGAAGTACATTGCATACCATGTTTCTCAAGGATTTATGCTAATTTTTAAAATTGTCCCTAATCACGTTTGAATCGCTATTCTAGGCGCCGAGTAAATCTCAGTTCGATATTGTTTTGGCAGATATACATGATACAGCACACTAACATGGACTTCCACTTTCAGATCCATGGTTTGCAAGAACTCACTGCTAAATCCAAGAGGTTTTTTGCATTGACATTGAATGGAAGGCAGAATTGCCCAAAATACATAGATTATGCTGCCTCCAGGTATTAAAAACTTCAATAGACATTATACGAAAACCTATAGAGAAAATCCTTTATTTTGAGTCTGATTTGTTGAAGTTAGGCAGAAGTACATTGCATACCATGTTTTCTGAAAGTTTTATGGAAATTTGAAAAGTTGCATGTACCCACATTCGAATCGGTATTCTAGGAAGGAGTAAATCTATATTCGATGTTATTTCGGCAGATTTACTCGATACAGCACACTAACAAGTACTTCCAGTTCTAGATCCACGGGTTTCATGAATTCACAGAAGAATCCACGAGGTTTTTCACATTGTCATTGAATGAAGTGCAAAATTGCCGAAAACACATAGACTATGCAACCTGTAGGTATCAATAACTTCAATTGGTATTATACGAAAACATTTAGCGAAAATCTTTTATTTTATGCCTGATTTGTAGGAGGTACACTGAAGTACATCGCATACCCTGTTTTATCAAAGATTAACGCAAATTTTGAATTTTGCCCCAACTCACGTTCGAATTGCAATTCTAGGCGCCAAGTAAATCTCAATTCGATATTGTTTTGGCAGATATACATGATACAGCACACTAACATGGACTTCCACTTTCAGATCCATGGTTTGCAAGAACTCAAAGCTAAATCCAAGATATTTTCACATTGACATTGAATGAAATGCAGAATTGTCAAAAATACATAGATTATGCTGCCTCAGGGTATTAAAAACTTCATAAGCATTATCCGAAAACCTATAGAGAAAATCCTTTATTTTGAGTCTGATTTGTTGAAGTTAGGCAGAAGTACATCGCATAGTATATTTTCTGAAAGATTTATGGAAATTTGAAAAGTTGCATATACCCACATTCGAGTCGGTATTCTAGGACGGAGTAAATCTATATTCGATGTTATTTCGGCAGATATACTCGATACAGCACACTAACATGGACTTCCAGTTCTAGATCCACGGTTTTCATGAATTCACAGCAGATTCCACGAGGTTTTTCACACTGTCGTTAAATGATATGCAAAATTGCCGAAAACACTTAGACTATGCTACCTCTAGGTATCAATAACTTCAATTGGTGTTATACGAAAACATTTAGCGAAAATCTTTTATATTGTGCCTGATTTGTAGGAAGTATACTGAAGTACATCGCATACCATGTTTTATCAAAGATTAACGCAAATTTTGAATTTTGCCCCTACTCACGTTCGAATAGCAATTCTAGGCGCCGAGTAAATCTCAATTCGATATTGTTTTGGCAGACATACATCATACAGCACACTAACATGGACTTCTACTTTCAGATCCATGGTTTGCAAGAACTCACAGCTAAATCCAAGAGATTTTCACATTGACATTGAATGAAATGCAGAATTGTCAAAAATACATAGATTATGCTGCTTCCAGGTATTAAAAACTTCAATAGGCATTATACGAAAACCTATAGCAAAAATCTTTTATTTTGAGTCTGACTTGTTGAAGTTAGGCAGAAGTACATTGCATTTCATGTTTTCTAGAAAATTTATGGAAGTTCTAAAAGTTGCATATACCCACATTCGAATCGTTGTTCTAGGAAAGAGTTAATCTATATTCGATGTTATTTCGGCAGATATACTCGATACAGCATACTAACATGGACTTCCAGTTCTAGATCCACGGGTTTCATGAATTCACAGCGGAATCCACGAGGTTTTTCACATTGTCATTGAATGAAGTTCAAAATTGCCGAAAACACATAGACTATGCTACCTCTAGGTATCAATAACTTCATTTGGTATTATACGAAAACATTTAGCGAAAATCTTTTATTTTATGCCTGATTTGTAGGAGGTACACTGAAGTACATCGCATACCCTGTTTTATCAAAGATTAACGCAAATTTTGAATTTTGCCCCAACTCACGTTCGAATAGCAATTCTAGGCGCCAAGTAAATCTCAATTCGATATTGTTTTGGCAGATATACATGATACAGCTCACTAACTTGGACTTCCACTTTCAGATCCATGGTTTGCAAGAACTCCCTGCAGAGTTCAAGATGTTTTTCATATTGTCATTGAATGAAGTGCAAAATTGCCAAAAACACATGGACTATGCTACCTCCAGGTATCAATAACTTCGTTTGCTATTTAACAAAAACACATAGCGAAAGTCATTTGTGTTGTGTCTGATTTGTTAAAGGTACACAGAAGTACATCTAATACTATGTTTTCTCAAAGATTTTTGTGAATTTTTATATTTTGTCCCAAATAACGTTTGTCATGGAATGAAGTGTAAATTCCAAAAACACATAGACTATGCTACCTCTACGTATCAATAACTTCATGTGGTATTATACGAAAACCTATAGCGAAAATCTTTTATTTTGTGTCTGATTTGATAGAGGTATGCTGAAGTACATTGCATACCATGTTTCTCAAGGATTTATGCGAATTTTTAAAATTGCTCCTAATCACGTTTGAATCGCTATTCTAGGCGCCGAGTAAATCTCAGTTCGATATTGTTTTGGCAGATATACATGATACAGCTCACTAAAATGGACTTCCACTTTCAGATCCATGGTTTGCAAGAACTCACTGCTAAATCCAAGAGGTTTTTCACATTGACATTGAATGAAATACAGAATTGTCAAAAAACATAGATTATGCTGCCTCCAGGTATTAAAAACTTTAATAGGCATTATACGAAAACCTATAGAGAAAATCCTTTGTTTTGAGTCTGATTCGTTGAAGTTAGGCAGAAGTACATCGCATACCATGTTTTCTGAAAGATTTATGGAAATTTGAAAAGTTGCATGTACCCACATTCGAATCGGTATTCTAGGAAGGAGTAAATCTATATTCGATGTTATTTCGGCAGATATACTCGATACAGCACACTAACAAGGACTTTCAGTTATAGATCCACGGTTTTCATGAATTCACAGCAGAATCCACGAGGCTTTTCACATTGTCATTGAATGAAGTGCAAAATTGCCGAAAACACATAGACTATGCTACCTCTAGGTATCAATAACTTCATTTGGTATTATTCGAAAACATTTAGCGAAAATCTTGTCTTTTGTGCCTGATTTGTAGGAGGTATACTGAAGTACATCGCATAAAATGTTTTATCAAAGATTAACCTAAATTTTGAATTTTGCCCCTACTCACGTTCGAATAGCAATTCTAGGCGCAGAGTAAATCTCAATTCGATATTGTTTTGGCAGATATACATGATACAGCAAACTAACATAGACTTCCACTTTCAGATCCATGGTTTGCAAGAACTTACTGCAGAATCCAAGAGGTTTTTCATATTGTCATTGAATGAAATGCAAAATATCCAAAAACACATAGACTATGCTATCTCTAGGTATCAATAACTTCATTTGCTATTAAACAAAAACATATAGCAAAAATCTTTTGTTTTGTGTCTGATTTGTTAAAGGTATACAGAAGTACAACGAATAGTAGGTTTTTTCAAAGATTTTAGTAAATTTTCAAATTTTGCCCTTAATAACGTTTGTCATGGAATGAAGTGCAAAATTCCAAAAACACATAGACTATGCTACCTCTACGTATAAATAACTTCATGTTGTATTATACAGAAACCTATAGCGAAAATCTTTTATTTTGTGTCTGATTTGTTAAAGGTATGATGAAGTACATTGCATACCATGTTTCTCAAAGATTTATGCGATTTTTTAAAATTGCTCCTAATCACATTTGAATCGCTATTCCAGGCGCCGAGTAAATATCAGTTTGATATTGTTTTGGCAGATATACATGATACAGTACACTAATATAGACTTCCACTTTCAGATCCATGGTTTGCAAGAACTCACTGATAAATCCATGAGATTTTTCACATTGACATTGAATGAAATGCAGAATTGCCAAAAATACATAGATTATGCTGCCTCCAGGTATGAAAAACTTCAATAGGGATTATAGGAAAACCTATAGCGAAAATCCTTTATTTTGAGTCTGATTTGTTAAAGTTTGGCAGAAGTATATCGCATACCATGTTTCTGAAAGATTTAAAGCACACTAACATGGACTTCCAGTTCTATATCCACGATTTCATGAATTCACAGTAGAATCCCCGAGGTTTTTCACATTGTCATTGAATGAAGTGCAAAATTGCCGAAAACACATAGACTATGCTACCTCTAGGTATCAATAACTTCATTTGGTATTATACGAAAACATTAGGCGAAAATCTTTTATTTTGTGCCTGATTTGTAGGAGGTATAGTGAAGTACATTGCATACCATGTTTTATCAAAGATAAACCCAAATTTTGAATTTTGCCCCTACTCACGTTCGAATAGCAATTCTAGGCGCAGAGTAAATCTCAATTCGATATTGTTTTGGCAGATATACATGATACAGCACACTAACATGGACTTCCACTTTCAGATCCATGATTTGCAAGAACTCCCTGCAGAGTTCAAGATGTTTTTCATATTGTCATTGAATGAAGAGCAAAATTGCCAAAAACACATGGACTATGCTACCTCCAGGTATCAATAACTTCATTTGCTTTGAAACAAAAACATATAGCGAAAATCTTTTGTATTGTGTCTGATTTGTTAAAGGTATACAGAAGTACATCGAATACTAGGTTTTCTCAAAGATTTTTGTGAATTTTTATATTTTGCCCCAAATAACATTTGTCATGGAATGAAGTGCAAAATTCCAATAACGCATAGACTAAGCTACCTCTACATATCAATAACTTCATCTGGTATTATACGAAAACCTATAGCGAAAATCTTTTATTTTGCGTCTTATTTGTTAAAGGTATGCTGAAGTACATTGCATACCATATTTCTCAAGGATTTATGCGAATTTTTAAAATTACCCCTAATCACGTTTGAATTCTAGGCGCCAATTAAATCTCAGTTCGATATTGTTTTGGCAGATATACATGATACAGCACACTAACATGGACTTCCACTTTCAGATCCATGGTTTGCAAGAACTCACAGCTAAATCCAAGAGATTTTAACGTTGACATTGAATGAAATGCAGAATTGTCAAAAATACATAGATTATGCTGCCTCCAGGTATTAAAATCTTCAATAGGCATTATACGAAAACCTATAGTGAAAATCCTTTATTTTGAGTGTCTGATTTGTTGAAGTTAGGCAGAGGTACATTGCATCCCATTTTTTCTGAAAGATTTATGGAAATTTGAAAAGTTGCATATACCCACATTCGAATCGTTATTCTAGGAAAGAGTAAATCTATATTCGATGTTATTTCAGCAAATATACTCAATACAGCACACTAACATGGACTTCCAGTTCTAGATCCAAGGTTTTCATGAATTCACAGTAGAATCCACGAGGTTTTTCACATTGTCATTGAATGAAGTGCAAAATTGCCGAAAACACATAGACTATGCTACCTCTAGGTATCAATAACTTCATTTGGTATTATACGAAAACATTTGGCGAAAATATTTTATTTTGTGCCTGATTTGTAGGAGGTGTAGTAAAGTACATTGCATACCATGTTTTATCAAAGATTAATGCGAATTTTGAATTTTGCCCGCACTGAGGTTCGAATAGCAATTCTAGGCGCAGAGTAAATCTCAATTCGATATTGTTTTGGCCGATATACATGATACAGCTAACTAACATAGACTTCCACTTTCAGATCCATGGTTTGCAAGAACTTACTGCAGAATCCAAGAGGTTTTTCATATTGTCATTGAATGAAGTGCAAAATTGCCAAAAACACATAGACTATGCTATCTCTAGGTATCAATAACTTCATTTGCTATTAAACAAAAACATATAGAAAAAATCCGTTGTTATGTGTCTGATTTGTTAAAGGTATACAGATGTACATCGAATATTAGGTTTTCTCACAGATTTTTGTGAATTTTTAAATTTTGTCCCTAATACCGTTTGTCATGGAATGAAGTGCAAAATTCCAAAAACACATAGACTATGCTACCTCTAGGTATCAATAACTTCAATTGGTATTATGCAAAAACATTAGGCGAAAATCTTTTATTTTGTGCCTGATTTGTAGGAGGTATAGTGAAGTACATTGCATACCATGCTTTATCAAAGATTAACGCGAATTTTGAATTTTGCCCCTACTAACGTTCGAATAGCAATTCTAGGCGCAGAGTAAATCTCAATTCGATATTGTTTTGGCAGATATACATGATACAGCACACTAACATAGACTTCCACTTTCATATCCGTGGTTTGCAAGAACTTACTGCAAAATCCAAGAGGTTTTTCAAATTTTCATTGAATGAAATGCAAAATTGCCAAAAACACATAGACTATGCTATCTCTAGGTATCAATAACTTCATTTGCTATTAAACAAAAACATATAGCAAAAATCTTTTGTTTTGTGTCTGATTTGTTAATTTTAGGCAGAAGTATATCGCATACCATGTTTTCTGAAAGATTTACAGCACACTAACATGGACTTCCAGTTCTAGATCCACGGTTTTCATGAATTCACAGCAGATTCCACGAGGTTTTTCACATTGTCATTGAATGAAGTGCAAAATTGCCGAAAACACATAGACTATGCTACCTCTAGGTATCAATAACTTCATTTGGTATTATACGAAAACATTTAGCGAAAATCTTTTATTTTATGCCTGATTTGTAGGAGGTATACTGAAGTACATCGCATACCCTGTTTTATCAAAGATTAACGCAAATTTTGAATTTTGCCCCAACTCACGTTCGAATAGCAATTCTAGGCGCCAAGTAAATCTCAATTCGAAATTGTTTTGGCAGATATACATGATACAGCTCACTAACTTGGACTTCCACTTTCAGATCCATGGTTTGCAAGAACTCCCTGCAGAGTTCAAGATGTTTTTCATATTGTCATTGAATGAAGTGCAAAATTACCAAAAACACATAGACTATGCTACCTCCAGGTATCAATAACTTCATTTGCTATTTAACAAAAACATATAGCGAAAATCATTTGTGTTGTGTCTGATTTGTTAAAGGTACACAGAAGTACATCGAATACTATGTTTTCTAAAAGATTTTTGTGAATTTTTATATTTTGTCCCCAAATAACGTTTGTCATGGAATGAAGTGCAAATTCCAAAAACACATAGACTATGCTACCTCTACGTATCAATAACTTCATATGGTATTATACGAAAACCTATAGCGAAAATCTTTTATTTTGTGTCTGATTTGATAGAGGTATGCTGAAGTACATTGCATACCATGTTTCTCAAGGATTTATGCGAATTTTTAAAATTGCTCCTAATCACGTTTGAATCGCTATTCTAGGCGCCGAGTAAATCTCAGTTCGATATTGTTTTGGCAGATATACATGATACAGCACACTAACATGGACTTCCACTTTCAGATCCATGGTTTGCAAGAACTCACTGCTAAATCCAAGAGGTTTTTCACATTGACATTGAATGAAATACAGAATTGTCAAAAAACACAGATTATGCTGCCTCCAGG
>VCRD01004965.1:20929-34874 GCA_006783055.1 Trinorchestia longiramus
TGAATGAAATGCAAAATATCCAAAAACACATAGACTATGCTATCTCTAGGTATCAATAACTTCATTTGCTATTAAACAAAAACAAATAGCAAAAATCTTTTGTATTGTGTCTGATTTGTTAAAGGTATACAGAAGTACATCGAATACTAGGTTTTTTCAAAGATTTTAGTGAATTTTCAAATTTTGCCCTTAATAACGTTTGTCATGGAATGAAGTGCAAAATTCCAAAAACACATACACTATGCTACCTCTACGTATAAATAACTTCATGTGGTATTATACAGAAACCTATAGCGAAAATCTTTTATTTTGTGTCTGATTTGTTAAAGGTATGCTGAAGTACATTGCATACCATGTTTCTCAAAGATTTATGCGATTTTTTAAAATTGCTCCTAATCACGTTTGAATCGCTATTCCAGGCGCCGAGTAAATATCAGTTTGATATTGTTTTGGCAGAAATACATGATACAGCTCACTACCTTGGACTTCCACTTTCAGATCCATGGTTTGCAAGAACTCCCAGCAAAGTTCAAGATGTTTTTCATATTGTCATTGAATGAAGTACAAAATTACCAAAACCAAATAGACTATACTACTTCCAGGTATCAATAACTTCATTTGCTATTTAACAAAAACATATAGCGAAAATGTTTTTTGCTGTGTCTGATTTGTTAAAGGTATACAGAAGTACATACATCGAATACTAGGTTTTCTCAAAGATTTGTGTGAATTTTTATATTTTGCCCCAAATAACGTTTGTCATAGAATGAAGTGCAAATTCCGAAACACATAGACTATGCAACCTCTACGTATCAATAACTTCATGTGGTATTATACGAAAACCTATAGCGAAAATCTTTTATTTTGTGTCTGATTTGTTAGAGGTATGCTGAAGTACATTGCATACCATGTTTCTCAAGGATTTATGCGAATTTTTAAAATTGCCCCTAATCACGTTTGAATCGCTATTCTAAGCGCCGAGTAAATCTCAGTTCGATATTGTTTTGGCAGATATACATGATACAGCTCACTAACATGGACTTCCACTTTCAGATCCATGGTTTGCAAGAACTCATGGCAGAATCCAAGAGGTTTTTCATATTGTCATTGAATGAAGTGCAAAATTGCCCAACACATAGACTATCCTACCTCTAGGTATCAATAACTTCATTTGGTATTATACGAAAATATTTAGCGAAAATCATTTATTTTGTGCCTGATTTCTAGGAGGTATACTGAAGTACATTGCATACCATGTTTCATCAAATATTAACGCGAATTTTGAATTTTGCCCCTACTCACGTTCGAATAGCAATTCAAGGCGCAGAGTAAATCTCAATTCGATATTGTTTTGGCAGATATACATGATACAGCACACTAACATGGACTTCCACTTTTAGATCAATGGTTTACAAGAACTCACTGCAGAATCCAAGAGGTTTTTCATATTGTCATTGAATGAAGTGCAAAATTGCCAAAAACACATAGACTATGCTACCTCTAGGTATCAATAACTTCATTTGCTATTAAACAAAAACATATAGCAAAAATCTTTTGTTTTGTGTCTGATTTGTTAAAGGTATACAGAATTACAACGAATACTAGGTTTTTTCAAAGATTTTAGTGAATTTTTAAATTTTGCCCCTAATAACGTTTGTCATGGAATGAAGTGCAAAATTCTAAAAACACATAGACTATGCTACTTCTACGTATAAATAACTTCATGTGGTATTATACGAAAACCCATTGCGAAAATCTTTTATTTTGTGTCTGATTTGTTAAAGGTATGCTGAAGTACATTGCATACCATGTTTCTCAAAGATTTATGCAAATTTTTTAAATTGCCCCTAATCACGTTTGAATCGCTATTCTAGGCATCGAGTAAATGTCAGTTTGATATTGTTTTGGCAGATATACATGATACAGCACACTAACATGGACTTCCACTTCCAGATCCATGGTTTGCAAGAACTCACTGCTAAATCCAAGAGGTTTTTCGCATTTACATTGAATGAAATGCAGAATTGCCAAAAATACATAGATTATGCTGCCTCCAGGTATTGAAAACTTCAATAGCCATTATACGAAAACCTATAGCGAAAATCCTTCATTTTGAGTCTGATTTGTTGAAGTTAGGCAGAAGTACATTGCGTACCATGTTTTCTGAAAGATTTATGGAAATTTGAAAAGTTGCATATACCCACAATCGAATCGGTATTCTAGGAAAGCGTAAATCTATATTCGATGTTATTTCGGCAGATGTACTCGATACAACACACTAACATGGACTTCCAGTTCTAGATCCATGGTTTTCATGAATTCACAGCAGAATCCACGAGGTTTTTCACATTGTCATTGAATGAAGTGCAAAATTGCCCAAAACACATAGACTATCCTACCTCTAGGTATCAATAACTTCATTTGGTATTATACGAAAATATTTAGCGAAAATCTTTTATTTTGTGCCTGATTTCTAGGAGGTATACTGAAGTACATTGCATACCATGTTTTATTAAAGATTAACGCGAATTTTGAATTTTGCCCCTACTCACGTTCGAATAGCAATTCAAGGCACAGAGTAAATCTCAATTCGATATTGTTTTGGCAGATATACATGAAACAGCACACTAACATGGACTTCCACTTTTAGATCAATGGTTTACAAGAACTCACTGCAGAATCCAAGAGGTTTTTCATATTGTCATTGAATGAAGTGCAAAATTGCCAAAAACACATAGACTATGCTACCTCTAGGTATCAACAACTTCATTTGCTATTAAACAAAAACATATAGCAAAAATCTTTTGTTTTGTGTCTGATTTGTTAAAGGTATACAGAAGTACAACGAATACTAGGTTTTTTAAAAGATTTTAGTGAATTTTTAAATTTTGCCCCTAATAACGTTTGTCATGGAATGAAGTGCAAAATTCCAAAAACACATAGACTATGCTACTTCTACGTATCAATAACTTCATGTGGTATTATATGAAAACCTATAGCGAAAATCTTTTATTTTGTGTCTGATTTGTTAAAGGTATGCTGAAGTACATTGCATACCGTGTTTCTCAAAGATTTATGCGAATTTTTAAAATTGCCCCTAATCACGTTTGAATCACTATTCTAGGCGCCGAGTAAATCTCATTTCGATATTGTTTTGGCAGATATACATGCTACAGCACACTAACATGGACTTCCACTTTCAGCTCCATGGTTTGCAAGAACTCACTGCCAAATCCAAGAGGTTTTTCGCATTGACATTAAATGAAATACAGAATTGCCAAAAATACATATGTAGATTACGCTGCCTCCAGGTATTAAAAACTTCTATTGACAAGGACCAATGAAGTGCAGAATGGCTGAAAACACATAGATTATGCTACCTCTAAGTATCAATAACTTCAATTGGTATTATACGAAAACCTACTGCGAAAATTTTTTATTTTGTGTCTGATTCGTTGAAGGTATGCAGAAGTACATCGACCATCATGTTTTATCACAGATTTATGCGAATTTTAAAATTTGCCCCTACTCACGTTCGAATTGCAATTCTAGGCGCAGAGTAAATCTCAGATCGATATTGTTTTGGCAGATATACAAGATACAGCACACTGCCATGGACTTCCATTTTCGAATCCATGGTTTGCATGAATTCCATGCAGAATCAACGAGGTTTTTCACATTGTCATTGAATGAAATGCAGAATTGCCGAAAACACATAGCTTATGCTGCCTCTAAGTATGAAAAACTTCAATTGCCGTTATACGAAAACCTATAGCAAAAATCTTTTGTTTTGTGTCTGACTTGTTGAGGGTATGCAGAAGTACATCGCATACCTTGATTTCTTAAAGATTTATGCGAATTTTAAAATATGACCCTATGTCGCGAATTTTCATGCCACAAATTTACGCGACACTTCATGAATAAAAGTCAAGGTTTTTTAATCTAATTTACGAGTATATAACTTCATAGAAATGCATAATACTCATCTATACAAAAAAATATTTTTCAAATAGTGTAAATAACATTTTTCCATATTAAGAGGTACGATAAGGTTTGCATCATGGCAAAAGGCGAATAATTGACTAATTCGTGAATAGAGGTGATTGTTAAGCTCTGGAAAAAAAAGGTAAAAGCTACAGGAAGAGGGCTGATAATCTAGATATTCCATTCAATAGCATCAATTCATTCATTTCAAAGTATAAAAGATTCAAAACAGTAGAAAATCAAAGAGAACAGCTACTCCAATGGAATTTTTTTCAAGGTCTCCGAAGAAATTAATGCTTCAAATTGAACAAAATTCACTGGTTACCCGTGAAAAGCTGCTGGATGATCTACGTTTATCAGGAGCTTGTGTAACCAAACGGACAATAAGCAACAAAATTCACATGAATAGTCTAAAACAGTGGTTCCCAACCTTTTTGAGCCGTGGCACACAATCAAGCTTCTTTATTGTTGGCGGCACACCTGTCGGAAAAAATGATACTTTTATTGCTAATGCCCTTTTCCACGTAACACTTGAGCCTCCGTATATTTTCAAGATAGATTGGAACAACAAAATGCAAGTAAAATTTTACTATTTCGTAAATCGGTTATATGTAAAATATAGAAATTATAAATCTTAAGTTCACATCCTAATTTATTTCGTCTATTTTAATAGGTCAAACATCAAACAATATAAGAAGTGAAATTCAACAAAAAAAAGAATAGTAAGAATAGGAGTGAATTGAAGCGATAGGAACGAGCCGTTTGGTCCATTCTTGTGTTGACACCCAAGTCCCATGCCGTAATTCTAGCCAAGCGATGGTCATACACAAACTGACCACCGCGGCAGAGGGTCTCGAACCCGTGTCTTCTTGCATCGCAAACGAGTTCACTCATCAGTCGACTAAGCTGATGGTGCCAGTCGACCAGGCTGGTGGTCCAGTTGACCAAGCTGGTGGTCCAGTCGACCAAGCTGGTGATCCAGTCGACCAAGCTGGTGGTATGAAGAGGATATGATACTCACATGAAAGAAGTAAAGATTTTAGAGTGAAATTTGAGCCTGATGCTTCTTTACAACAGCTCTAATATTTGGTCAAATGTGAGAGAGGTATAGTCTCAAGTCTTCCTCGACACTTTCAATCCTTGCACGTTTCTTAGTTTTGATGTTGATCAAATGAGAAAACCCTAGTTCATACAGGTGAGAAGTTGAAAACTGCAGCAAAATCTTGATAGTTTTTTTGGGAACTGAAGGGTACTCTTCCATAACCGAAATCGAAAAGGAGTCCAACGTTACTAAAACTGAGTGTACTTCGATTACAGTCCTCGATCGTTGGAAAGATTTTCTAATGTTTCTTCTTCATTCAACTCAAAATTAGTCGGACTAGTAACAGCCAAATCTGCAAAGGAATTGCCAATCCAATCATACTCATCAATGCTGATGAATGGAAAGTATTCATCAGTTTGCTTTGCTAAGCATGTGAGATGTTTATTAATAATTGGAATCATCTTTTTCTTGCAGGTTTTTCGAATTAATGGAAAATGTCCAAATTGCTTCCTTGATTCTGTTTCTCCACAAAACAATTTTTTCTTAAAAACAACCAGCTTATTTATGGAAGTTAGAACGTTTTCATCTTTACCTTGGATTTTGGTGTTCAAAGAATTTAGGTGGCCAAATATCTCTGCTAAATTCTCAACTTGCGACATCCACGAGTCATTACTAAGGAATTTGCAAAATCAATCATGTTTTTAATTCTGAAAGAAGGAGAAAAGTTCTTTCTGAAGTTAATTCACACGTGAAAGAACTTCTCCTTCAGACAACCTTCGTACTTCAGTACGTAATAGCAGGCGAACATTTTGAGAATTCATATCCTTGCACAACAATCTTAAATATTCTAGTCTATATGGGCCGTGTTTTAATGTGATTTACTATTTCGATGACTTTATTTAATACATCCTTCAGCTGATTTTGAGTGATTTTTGAAAACAGTACTTCTCTATGCAAAAATCATTGAGTTTGCACGATGCCAGGATTAACTTTCTCCACCAGAGAGGAGAAAGCTTTTATCGAACCCACCATAGAGGGTGCTCCATCAGTACACACTCCCACACACGAGTCCCATGATAAGTAATGCTTTTCAAGGTGTGCCGACAACATATCAAAAACATTCTAACCTTTAGTAGTTGTGGATAATTTCTTACAGCAAAGAAATTGCTCAATAATGACATCATCATCAATAAAACGTATGAATGCAATTAACTGGGCATAATTATTACTGATGTCGGTAGATTCATTGATTTGTAACGCAAAAAATGTTTTTAAGTTTGGCTACTATGCTTTCCTCAATGATATCTAACAACTGGAGAATCCTTTGAATTATATCATTTGAAAGAGGAATTTTACTAATTTCGTATTCAGCATTGTCACCAAGCATAGTTTGTATCATTTTTTGCTCGCTGGTAGGAGTACTGTTTTGGCAAGGACATGAGACTTTAAATTAACAACAATAATTTCTACCACCTCATGAGATGCTACTTGAGATTTTCAGAGACAGTCATTGTTCTCTGTAACAGTTTACTTTGATTTGCATACGATTGCAACAACCTTTCAAAATACTTACTCTCATTTTGATGACTCGGGTGTTTTGTAGTGAAGTGCCTATTCAACTTACACATGTACTTGGCACCATTGTTTCATTGGACAGAGTCTGGCAGAACACAACACACAGTGGCGAAAGCATCTGATCGTCACCAATCCAGTGAAATACATATTTTAAAAATCATCAGTGTACATCCGGTAAACTTTCACTTTTTCAACTGAAGCTGATTCATTAGAAGTACATTTTGTTCAGTTTTTGGGGAATCACCTTCGTTGCAATTAGTTTCTTGCTTGAGGAACTCATCTATGGTTAAGGACTTGATGCAGCCAAAGAAGACGGTCATAACAATACAAATATGAGAACCACCACACTTGCTTACCATATCACGACTGAGCCAGGAAACTAAAAAGAATCTTAACAATGGCAAATTAAACTTAATGAAATTTATTTCCAAAAACTATTGTTCAAATTAATAGCAATTCAAAGGTGAATATAAACAAAAATATGACCTATTTTCATTCCGACAACAAACTCGAATGATTAGTCGTGTGACAGCTTCGTAAATTGATTGGCTGATGGTACTCCAAATTATTCGTTCACTTTCACTAAGGTTCGTTCAACTATCAGTTCAATTCATTGACTCAAGTCACAATTTGGAACGACATGTAATAAACACTAGTGAGACTATAAATTTACAGTTCATCTTTTGCTGACATTGAAGCCATTTTTTAACACTTAAAGACATTGAATAGGAATTGCAAATTTTTTGTGTGCAATATGCGACTTGAGCTACTGTATAATTCTTCAGCTAAAATTCTAAATATATTATTTACTGCTAGAATATTAATTACATTAACAATCTCCAAGCGCTCGGGTATGCCGTGTGATTGTTTCGTGCCACACCTGAGCAGCCCCCACGGCACACCAGCACAGTGGTTGGGAATCACTGGTCTAAAGTTACGCTCCCCACGTAAAACTCCACTTCTGTTGAAAAGACACACACAGAGATGCCAGACTGGAATTCGTCTGGGAACATAAGAAAAAGGAAAATCATATTGGAAGAGAGTGCTATGGACAGACAAAAGGAAAATTGAGTTGTTCGGGCATAATTTTGCAACCATGTGTGGAGAAAGGATGGGTAAGTCTTCAACCCAAAGAACACCATTCCAACTGTCAAGTTTGGTGATGGCCAAATCATGATTTAGGGATGTTCCTCTACAAAATGACCTTGTAAAATATCAGTAATAAACGGAAAAAGGAATGTCGCACTATATCAAGATATTTTAGGAGCAAACTTAATGCTTTTTGATGAGAAACTTGAACTTCTTTTAGATTAGATTTTTCACCAGGATAATGATCCTATGCACACAGTGAAATCCACAAAAAAATGGTTTGGTGATAATAGCCTAAATATCCTGAAATAGCCTAGTCAGTTACCGGATCTGAATCCAATTGAGAATTCGTGGCGGTACCTAAAAGTTCAAATGAAATCGAGAACACCAACAAACATTACGAATCTGAAGGCCATATAGCTTGAAGAATGTGCCTTAATACCAAGGACTTCTATAAACAGGACGTGGACGACCATGTACCTGACTACGCTTGCGGAGGCCAGTTCACTGAGCTGAGTTAGCTCAGTTAGCCACCATCGGTCACAGTGCGAACACTGTCGTAGTCTGTCGCTCGGTTTGAATCGGATATTGTTATTTGTTTCGAGGCACGTTGCTGCATTTTTAAGTGGATACTGTTTGTTTACAAAGTTTATTGCTAATTATATGTATTAAAAATGCCGAACAAGTGTGGGGTTGTGAACTCTCGGAGTAATTACAATAAAGAGAAGAGGCACCGCGTGTTTCGCCTCCCGAAAGAGCAGTCTGAGAGACAGAAGTGGCTTGATGTTATACCACCTCGTAAAAATTTTGTTGTCAATGCAGACAAGTTTTTCATTTGTGAGATATACTGGGGTGCTGACCCACCTTTGATCAAATTGCGTGGTGGTTCTATGGGACCTGAAATCACTCCCAGTGTCTTCAATGTGCCTGCTTCATGTCCGCCATCTCCAAAACCTGTATGTAGCCAGGCGAAAGTGGAAGACCGACAACTGAGGCATTTTCTTCAGAAGAATAAGATCACTTCATTTGATGCTTTCAAACCTGAACGTAACCTGCAGAAGCAGTGCAAAAACTTGATTATTTCAAGATTGAAAGAAAGGCTTGTGTGTTTGTTCATGACCGACAACTTCAGTGAATGCAGCCTGTCTGTGATTGTAAAAAACAAGCCCACTTTGTGTTCCCCACTAACGCTCAGTACATTCAAGAACGGCATTAGTGTACCACTGTTTATGACACTTCATCCCAACAATGGTTTGAAATCGTATACTCTGTTCGACGAAACTGTGCGCTTGGCAATGCAGTATGACATCCCGTTTGACAAAACTATCCTAAATGTTGTCACTCTTCTTCAAGTTCACACATCAGCCTGTGTCGACACCGAGAAAAAGAAAAAGCTGGTATTTTTGACACGTCAGTTAGAACTTTTATCACAGAAGCAGTTGTACATGAATGATTATTGTTTTGCTCTTCAATCATACCCAAAGTGTAATTATGAACAGCTCAGACACTTTTTGGTGCTGCCATGCTAACACAAACGGCAGGACATCACTTCATCTATTGACAAGGACCAGGTGCTGAGGAAAACATTTGACAAAGTCCAGACACTGCAGCAGAAGAATGTGTTTCTCTTGATAGATGAAGTACAGATTCGCATGAATGCAGAAGAATACAGTCCTTCTTCAGACCTTTGTAAAGAAGGCCCGGTTGGTTGACTAATCGCTGCAGTTTGGTAAATTTTTGCTTCAATGTCTGTTTGTTTATTTGAGTGAATATTTGTATATTTGGTTGTTTGCATTGAAAAAGGTTTAACTATAATCCATTTCGTAAAGTCTAAAACTGCAGCAACTCGGCTTTCTGTAAAGTGACCACTAAGCTCATACAATAATACATGTTAAGTCCGACTAAAATTGGTATTTCAAAGCATTGCAGTGCTTTAAACGATTTAAAATTCACTTTAAAACCTTATTATGCTTTCTATTGCTTGAAAGAAGTAATTTTTGATCAATTTGTCCGATAGAAAATGTTATGTTACTAAGAATGCAATGGCCTCCGCTAGCGTAGTCAGCTATATGGCCGTGCACGTCCTGTTTATAGTAGTCCTTGCTTAGTACCAAATAAAGTTTGTAAATCATTAGTTGTAAACTATATAGAGAGAGTGGTTGCTGTTGAAGCAAATAGAAGCTATTGTACAAAGTATTCAATATTGAATTAGGTAATATGTATTTTTGTTGTACTGCATGATAACTTTTTTCACCCATTAATACAGAAAAATGTTATTTACACCTAATGAAATATTTTTGTATTTATTTTTGTATATATGAGTATTATGCATTTATATCAATTAATATATAAATATGTATATATATATATATATATATATATATATATATATAAATACATGTAAGTATATGTATTTATATATATATATATGTAAGAAAATTATGTTCATTTATTACCTGGTTATTTAAAAAGTTCACAAAAATTTAGTTGTACGAATACTTGTTTCCCTCACTGAATATAATGTGTTTTGCTTTTTTAAATACATTTTTTTCATTTTTTAACATTTCCAATAACACTCAGAGACATATTTTCATTCTTAGCGGTGGTTTTTGACGAGCCAATGTTCAGGTTTTTTTTTATTGGAAGATTTTCGAATTTTTAGCTGGACTTTATTTTTTTGTCCAAGCTATCAATCTTTTTTGCAGTTGCCCTTCACTGCACTTAAATATGGTCTTATGAAACAATTTGTCAGAGCTTTAAATAAGGAGTCAGCCGCTTTCAGGTATCGCCAAGATTTCTTCCCTACACTGTCTACACCAAATCAAGAGCTTGGCTTGATAAATGAAGTTGAACTAAAAATGAACTGACAGGGAGGACCACGTGTAAACCAGAAACAGAGGCCAGAGACTAATAATAAGAAACTTTAGGAAATCACAAGCTTTAAACTACTTTCCCGTTCAAATTGCATGAACTTTAAACCAGGTGCCCGAAAACATCTTACCTGTTCTCATCGTGATTACATTCAAAAATCGTTCCGATATATGCCAGATGAGGAACCCATTAGTTTTGTAACGTACTGACTCTATATCGCTAACTCATGAGGCTTGTGTATGATTGTAGTAAATGTAAATAACTGAAATGCTGGTAGGTGAATTAAGTGCATATATGTGACTAAAATGGCTTGCTTGATTAGTTGTACGTGTGTGACTGATGTGTTTTCGTTAGACGGCACTTGACTTGTGTATCAGCCCATGAACGGACCAAACGGCTAGTACGCGTGTCTTTATTTTATCCTATTTTACTCTACTAGGGGACGCTAGCCACTTAAAAGCGGAAGCATATTAAGGGATACCAGCCTACTTGAGGTTGTCAGTCTACTTAAGAGGTTTGATGTAGAAGGTCTCGTAGACGTACTCCGGCAGGCGTGTCGCCACCAGACGCCGTATTTTGAAGCAGAGATCGTCGAGCTGGTAGCGAATTTGGGGATGGCAGCCTGTCAGGGTGGAGATGAACACCTACAGCTCGGGGGTCAGGTCCATGTTCTGGGAGGAAAGGGGTTGGGGTTACGTCCACGTTCTGATAGAGTCATGCCTAATTAGTAGTTGAATGGAGCATTATTTGAGGTGAGGGAGAATTGCTGAATATAGTGAGGTTATAGAGGTTAATTCTAAAATAATTGACTACTGCAACTGAAACGATCCGATTGGTTTCTTTCTAGAATTCCTACCCTAGTCCAATGTTGTTTAAAGTAAATGTATCAACCATATGCATTAATTTTAATCGCGCTTAAACACTGCAGTCACTTATACACATCTTAATAACACACAGACACCAGGTGTGAAAAAAATGATGGAAGGAGTGATAAAAATCTTATGTTTGGTCATCAAATTTCACGGAATCATTACCTGACTCACATTATACACACACTAATTATGTGACTCTTGGATGTGCACACATCTAGCTGACTTCATAAAAACTAGAATCCATACAAGAAGCAAACCAGCAATCAAAATGTTCTACTTAGTATTACGTAGAATGTCAATAATATACTATGACAATAACAAAGAGACTGTAACTTTTTTGCTACTACCTGATCTCTCCAAAGCATTTCACAACGTCAAACATGAATGGATTCTGCAGAAAATCTCAAAATTCGGAAACGACAGTCAATAGTTTAAGAATTATCAATCAAACTGCTCTCATGCAGTCAGCCTAGAAGATAAAATACTTCGGTGTTTTCCAGATATCTATTCTTGAAATCCACTCCTGTTATTTATTTTCAACGATAATTTCCCTTCCATGTTTTGAAACACGATAATTTATACACACACACAGATGATAAACAAAATGCAATAACAAATACTCTGGCAAAATTACTTAACATGGAAACAAACGTTTAAAACTTTTCAAATACTTTTAAATTGCCGTACGACTAAAATGACATTAGACTAACAGTGACATTTTTTCTATCAAGGAGAAAATAAGAAAGCTAACGAACTTAATTCTAACTTTAGGAAATGATATAACCAACCTATGGTAGAAAGTAAAAGTTCGGGTATCGAGTTTGATCAATACACGTCTTTCACGTCCCGTGTAGGAAGAACATGCAACAACATTAACAGACCTTTAATGTTTTCTCAAAGCGGAAAAAACATCCTTACCAAAACTCTAAACTATTAGTCATTTAATTTTCCGTGTCAAGACGCTATGATTACTGTGACTTGGTCTGAGGAGATACGAGTAGTGCACAGTCTCCAACCGAAAATATAGGAAGTACAAGCTATTGCGTTAACGAAGTCGTACAACACTTCATAGCTGTGAATGAAACATGGCACGACCTAAATGGAAGACATCTCCCAGCATAAGTCTCATTGAAAGGATACGCATTGCATAATGTCGACTAACCATCATTCAGCAACAAAGGGCGTAATTCCCTCATTAACATCAAAGAAAAACTGTCACACCAAATCAAAGCTAAGCAAGCAACAAAAAAATGAAATATTTCATTTCACAATCCAACCGCATCCAAAACCATAAAGTTATACTCGTGAACAGGAACCAACCTGTATAGCAATTGGCGATGACCAATTTCGTGGTTACACTGATAATATCCTCAGTGTTCCTAATGAAACACTAATCTTACGAGACTTAATATGCCCTACATAAACTGAAATACGTGTCAAAATCAAGCATTAGATTCTAAGATTATTTGTCTTATAAATACAAATTCCCTACAACAGCATGTCAACGAACCGACTACACAAAACAATACTCTTGACCGGTTTATGACGAGTCCTGACCTCAGAATAATTGAATTAGAAGTTACGGACCAGATCGGTGATCACCAGATGATAGACTTCGCGCACGAAATATACGACCCTAACACAAGGACTCAAGAAAAACACGTTCTCGACTACAAACAGACAAACTTCAAACTATAGAAACGAGAACTTGACAGCATTAACAACAAAGTACTGATGAGGCAAGGACTTCTATAAACCGGACATGCACAGTCATATAGTGGATCACGCTAGCGGAGGCCAGTTCACTGAGCTGAGTGAGCTCAGTTAGTCATCAACTGTCACAGTGCGAGCTTTGTCGTAGTCTGTCGCTCTGTTTGAATCGGACATTGCTGTTTATTTCGAAGCACATGGATGAATTTCTAAGTGGATACTGTTTATTTATAAAGTTTATTTGTAATTATATGTATTAAAAATGCCGAACAAGTGTGGGGTTGTGAACTGTCATGGTAATTACAATAAAAAGCACAGGCGCAGCGTGTTTTTCTTGCCGAAAGAGCAGACTGAGAGACAGAAGTGGCTTGATGTTATTCCACCTCTTGAAAACTTTGTTGTTGATTCAGACAAATTTCTCATTTGTGAGATACACTGGGGTGCTGACCCACCTTTGAACAAATTGCATAGTGGTTCTATGGGACCTGAAATCCCTCCAAGTATCTTCGAAGTGCCTGCTTCATGTCTGCCATTTATAAAACCCGCATCTCACCCGGCGAAAGTTGAAGACCAACAACTGAGGCATTTTCTTCAGAAGGATAAGATTACTTCATTTGATGCTTTCAAACCTGAACGTAACCTGCAGAAGCAGTATAAGAACTTGATTATTTTAAGATCGAAAGAAAGGCTTGTGTATTTGTTCATGACCAACTACTTAGTGAGTGCAGCCTGTCTGTGATTATCGAAAACAATCCCATTTTGTGTTCCCCACTGTCGTTCAGTGCGTTCAAAAACGGCATTA
>VCRD01004966.1:21189-39362 GCA_006783055.1 Trinorchestia longiramus
CTTGATGAACTGTTTCTACTTTGACAATGCGTCTTTTAGTGTAGTTGTACTTCTTGTTACTGAGTTATGTTTTAGTCCTGCTAGTAAACAATGTATGCCAATGGGCTGTTCTCATGAAATTTCCACATACCAGTGGTTAGGTGTTCGTTTGTGCATGTATTGGCTGTCAATATTTTGCATGGATTGCATATGACGTGTGTCATCGAGTGTGCATTTGAAATGTTATTTTGTGCTATTTATCATAAATGGGTGTGAATCTTTTCATATTTAGCAAAAATGGTTGAATAAATCTGTTAAGCATATCTCATGAGCCCCGTAGACTTTAGTGTCTTTTCTCACTCTGATTAGGGTGGATGATGCACCACCCCATACTTAAATATCTTTGTCTGTTTTTTCTTAAGATTGAGAGGTGCTTTTGCCACACTTATTGTGAAACAGTAATGTTTATGCCCCTGATATATCATAGTACTACTTCTGATGCCCATTACACATCTGTAAAAAATATTTCTTTTTATAGCAGTGCTTCTACTACCTCCTATAAACTCGTACTAGTGTCATTGAGGCATCAATATCCGTGGTGTTGAAGCTTTTTCTTTACTGCTGTGCGTACGATGTATGTATTAAATTACATTTACTGAACAGTAAAAATGATGTATACTTTAATCATTTCAGAATAAAACAGATCTCTATATTGGAAGAGCTGTACATACAATTTAAATGATCATAGTCTTGAATTTTTAACTCCAGTGAAGCTGAAACTACTAATATAAATATCAACTACTTATCAGACTCTTAACTGTATCACAAAGATTAATTTTTCCATTTAATTTAAATATTAGCGATTTTGTTTGAAGGTTTAGTTGGTATTTCTTTACTTTTTTGGCTGTGTGGTTGATTTCTATGTAAAGTTCAAAGATGTTACTCAGTGCGTTCATTATGATAGTTCATTATTTGATATGCATGAGAGTGAAGAGCAATTCATGTGTTCGTTACTCTTTCAGGCACGGAACTACATCCGCTCTCTGCCGCCGATGCGTAAGAAGGACTTCAAACAAGTGTTCCGTGGTGCCAATCCCCTCGGTCAGTACTTCATCTTTCTTCGAAGATTTGGTGCTGTCATGAACCTTTTCTTTTTTATAATTGTGGGTAGGCCGGTTAAAGTTGTACCTGTGTACTATTAACGGACAAGCGCCCTCACCAAATCAACCGAAATCCCTTGTTTAGCAGAAGTGTTGGAGTTGTAACTCTGCTGCCAAGATGGAGGTCTGCTAAAAGCTGCATGACGGTGTGAGGTAGGAGGGTATGACTCGAAGGGCACCGGCCGGGATGTGAAGGTTATACAGTGTTTAATTTTGTGTTTTAATGAGAGAAGGTGGATAGAAGAATCATGATCTGTACACTAACCAACCTTGGTAGATGTGTTTTAATATTATTAATGAGGTAGGATGGTTAGTTTTCCAGTCTGTAATTTTACCGAAAAGAGCTCTTAGTTGTACGAGAATGTGCGTTTTGTGTCTTGAACAAGCATTGAGGGATATTGTCTCTGTGGAAAGTTCGACTCTTATTAGGAGATAGGGTGTGTGAGATAGGAGATGTGGCATATGGTTGCTTGTTATGGATTCGACTCTTTCGCCATTCCTCGGATGAAAGGGGGAGATGCCCATTTGCTGTGGATGTATAAAGTTTCCATTTCTATTAAGTGTAAATCAACACCAGGTAAAGCTAGACAGATGAAAATTTATGCTCTAAAGACTGTGCATGCTCTATTGAGTGGTGGCCAGAAAGCCTAAGTGGGGTACATAAATTTTTCCAGAATGCTGCCAACTACTATTATTCGGATTAACTGTTACTACTATTAATTGACTATTCTGAATAATTCTATTCTGGAATTATTCTGAAATTATTAAGAACAGAACGAGTGGTATAAAGCTTTCAGTTGATCTGAGCTCCGGTAGAATCAAATATATGATTTTGGTAAACTACAAAAATCCACCATCCACTCTCCTATTTTTGAGCCTTCTTCGTGTAGAAAAACTCCTTATCTTTGGATTTCGGTGGACGTTTACGATTTTGGAGGTATTGTTAACGTGATCTCGATGGTGTACAGCAATCGACCTGCTGGAGCGGATGCTGGACATAGACAGCGAGACTCGCATCACGGCATCAGGGGCCCTTGCTCACCCGTACCTCGCGCAGTACGCCGACCCTACTGACGAGCCCGACAGCGCGCCCTACGACCAGACCTTCGAAGACATGGAGATGCCCACCGAGCGCTGGAAGGGTAACGTCTCATGATGACTAGTTAAAAATTTTGTATGCTGCGCTCGTTAAAATACTTCGAATGTTACCGCTACCAACCGCTTAGTCTGAATTTGCTTTGTATGTAGACGGTAAGTTCTCGCGCTGGACGTTCGTACGATTGCATAGTGAGTTGAAATTGATATCCATGTATTTCAGTAACTAGATCAACTCCCTTTATTGAAAAGAGAAAAGCAATGATAACCACTTGCAACCTCATTTTATTGACTAGAAATTTGATAAAAACCCTCTGCTAACCCTTCTCACTTTGCTTTACGCATTCATGCAAAGAAATGCGGCCTCTCTGTTAAATTAGAAGATTTAAAGGATCCGCTACTGTCTTATACTTTTGATCTACCCATTGTTAAAATCTTGATTCAGGATGTTTTGAATAAGACGCAATCTGCTTTCGCCTGCGATTAGTTCAAGATTTTTTTATTCATTTATTTGCTGAAATGTTTCCTTGTTTAATTCATAGTTTAGTCCTAAAGCATTTATCTCTCCAAATGTTGAAAATGACCTTAAAGGTCGAAGCATTCAAATCTTAGTTTTTTTCACTGATTTGTTGAATTTCTAATGAATGAAATGATAAGGTGGCGAGGGTTTGTCTTTGCTCTTCTTTTTTCACTGCAACTTTGCACAAAGCAAAACAATACTACTTGATACTTACATCATTGTTATATTAACTAGGAATGAGGGCTTGTAGTGTATATATGATTTAGATGTACCGATAGTATTGGTATCGACAGTATCGGTATTTTTTCGAGTATCGGTATCGGTATCCAAAAAAATGAAGGATCTTAGCCGATACTCTGATACTTTATATTATTTTCACGAAACTGGTAATGCAAAATTTCGGAAGACAAGCTTAATGACGAGCGTTAACTGTGTAAATTTATTTACTCATCAGATATATTGGTAAAAGTTAGATTTATTGTTAAACATTACAAGAATTACGATTGAACATGAATAATTATTGTCACAACCTATTTCATTTACACAGAGAAAAGGGCTTGAGTGTGCGTACGCGTATTAACAAACACACGCAAGAACACGTGATATCTGCCTGAGATCACGCAACGCATGCTAGTAGGATGCTACTTAATTTAAAATTTTTCTAAAGAATAATGCCTATTATTTATTTTACAGAGTTCATAACTTCGTATTAAATATTGTAAAATATATTTCTCGAGTAAATTAACTTTTAATTGTGTGCTTCAAGAGACTTTGATGTTACAGAAAAAAACCACTTGGCATCCGTGATTCACGAAGCCTGGTTAAGTTCAGTGCGCTACAGGCGGTTGAGCCGCGAAGGTCGTAGGTGTGTGTATCTTGCTTGTGCTGAACTATCATGGCCTCTACCATCAACAGACGTTCAAACTTGAGAGTATGGAAACATTTTATTGTTGATGAAACAAATGAGGCAAGAGCTACATGTACTGTTTGTAATAAATCTTTTTCACGAGGTGGAAAAGAAGGCAAATTCACAACAAACTTGAGAAAACATTTGAAGAGTAGCAATGCTGACAAATACAACTGTTTAACAAAAGAAGAGGATCTCAAGAAAGAAGAAGAACAGAAAGTTAATAAGAAGCGGCAACTGGACAATTTCTTACAAAGGCAACAAAAAGTATGCACTTCAGAAGATATTAAAAATAAAGAAAGTCAAATGACCATCAGCGAAACTATTGTTCGCAAGCAGCCTTTGGACATCAATTGTGATCAATTGCAAGTAATACATAGAACTATTGGAGAAATGATAGCAAGTGACTGTCAACCAGTATCACTGGTTAAGGACAAAGGTTTCTCTCGTTTGATGCAAAAAGTAAAGCCTAACTATGTCCTTCCTTGCCGAAAGTACTTCTCGGGAAAAGTTCTGCCTGAAATTCATAGCAAAGTACGTAATAAAGTAAAGAACTTAGTTCATGATTCTGAAAACAAGTTTTACCTCCAATATTTGGATGAATGATGCCAACCATTCATTTATAATCTGACGGCGCACAGCATCAACAAAAACTTTGAAAGAAAAATTTTAGTTTTGCGAGTTGCTCCTTTTGCTGGCTCTCATACATCAAGCAAAATTTCTGAGGTAATTGAGAGCGTCATTTCTGATTTTGATATACCATTCTATAAAGTACATGTGCTTGTTTGTGATTATGGCCCCAATATGGTAAAAGGCATAGTCGATACTGGGCACAGTGGCCTGGCTTGCTTCTTGCACACATTACAACTTGTTATTCATGATGTTTTATTTGAGCAAAGAATAGTCAAAGATATGATCACTAATTGCAAGAAAAGTGTTGTGCATTTCAGTCATTCTTCGCTGGTTTGTGGAAAACTCTTGACCCTGCAAAAACAGCATGAGCTGCCTGAGCATAAACTCATCCAAGACAGGTTTATGAGGTGAAACAGCATCTATTTCATGCTAGATGGTTTGTGTGAGCAAAAGAAGGGTTGCCAGCTACAGCGTGGATACAGCAAACATGCCAGTACTTGATGCAAACAAATGGGATCTAATCGCAAAGTTGACAAGCATGTTAAAATTATAACACAACACAACAGTCCGCCCGAGTGAAAGATCCTCAACCGCCTCGGAAAGCTATAACAAGGATTCTAGGAAACCCTTTGATAAACCGGATGTGTTTTTCGTAATCTGTAACTTTATGCATGCGTAGTTTTGTTAAAGTTTTTATCATCGAGTAAAAATTCCATAAAATAACAAAACACTTGTAGTTTCATGCCCTAAAGTTTCATGTTTTATACTGTACATAAAAAGGAGAGATTCAAATCGTTCAAATTTCTAATTAAAAAATAATTTATTTTCTACACAACTGAAGGGGTTTGGCCAGCACCGTAACTAATTTTTCACGCAGTGGACCCAAAATGTACTATAGGGAGGTAATTATATTGAAATAAATGTTAATAATATTATAGTGGAATGTTCAATGACATTCATGGTTAATTTATTCGTGTGGGCTGTTTTTTTTAGCCTTACGTTGCTTGAGCTGCTTTGCTATCATTTTTAAACTCCTACAATAATGACAATAATAATATTCATTCTTTTAGTTCAAACAAATATATTTGTGTATCATAATATGACTATCTTGTGATGTTTTATCTCCGGTTGAGGAGTGCTTGCGCGAAGCCGAGTAATGCGTTAACCTTACGAATACAATTAATTTGAATATTGTATTATGAAAGTGTATGGTTGTGTTGCTGATGCTACAAAGATAATCAGTCTGAATGATGTTCTTTAAAAGTGCAAACATTTGCAGAACTCGTATACAAGGAGATGGTTGCTTTCAAGCCGAAGAAGAGTGTCGTGGTCGACCACGTTGAGTTCAACCGTGCTGACCCATCAGCCGCTGCTGCTGCTGCCTCTGCTGCTGCAGCTACCGCCAAGCAGGCCAATTAGTGAATTTTTGTAGTGCCGTGTCATCTATGCGGAAAAAAGCGCTACTACTATGCAGGAAAACAGGGGCTTTATGAGAATGTATGAAGCGTACTTTGGTTCCGTACATGATGTTAGGTTCCAATATATTAATGCGATATAATATTATGACTCTTTACTTCTGTGCCGCGGAAAGTACTAGGTCCCTTATAATTAATTTCTTGCCTTGTGTACATATGTGGGGTACTATTGTGTCTCAAATGCAATTGGGTCCTTCATGATATTTAGCCTTGTATTATGTGGTGCTCCGTATCAACTCGGATTCCTCATAATTTAGTGCCATAAAGGTGACCTCGGAGTGATCTTCGTTGTCCTGACTGCATTTCCCTCGTCTCTAATTATGCAAGAAGCTACTTCTGAAATACGTTTTTATCCATCAAGAACGAACTGTCTGCGATTACACATATCTGAAATTAGTTATCAAATCATCGACTTATTTAGTGCCTGTGAAGTATCCTGTGAACTGACGCAGCAGGAATAGTCACGTTAGTCAGCTGGACACTTCATCGTTGCTAGTATCACAATATTTTTTAAAAAACTTTTTCGCCTTGCGTGGGTGCAAAGTTAAGTGTCATGCAATGGAACTCCGAATGAGTTTCTTCATACGTGATCCTGTCACTTTTTTGGTCTATGTATTTTCTTTAAAATGATGTTCTGTGCTGTCATCAGTCGTGGGTTGACGATGGGCGTTGTAAGCTGAAATAGTAATTAGTCGGTACCTATGCCATTACTGCTGTCCACAACTTACAATGTCCTCTACTTCGATATCAGCGGTGCACAAATATTTTCACTTAAGCTTTCAATACTTTCTCTTGTTATTTTCATGCTGAACTTCGTCTACTTTTCGAGTTGTTATCTTTCTGCCCAAGTATCGAGCATTGGTGTGAAGTTTTTGTGGACACCACGTCTCAGTGATGCCTCGGGTTGTGCTACCGCGCTTTTCATATGCAACAATTGTTAGACTGCCTCTTTTCAGCACTGTGCCTTTGTATTGAAAGACTGTAATTTGCTTCTAGAGTTCTATGTACAAGGAAAGTTCCGTTTTTCACTTTTGTATAGGAACTCAAAATCTTCCTCAATAGCTACAGTGTTATCGGGCATCCTAGCTACGAATCTTCCTTAATGCCTGGAGCAGAGGGGTCTGTTATCTGGCGCGGTAATGTTAATGCAGATGTGTTGGTGTACTGAATCAGGGACTAATACAGACATACCAGTAGGTTTATCAGAATCAGGGACTACTGATTTTGAACGCCAATAACCTCGTCAAAGGTACAAGGCTAAACAAAATTTTTGCATTGTTTATTGGCCAGCTGCACTTCAATGTGAACTAACTGCTGTATCACTTCAACGTCAGTGGAAACTGTCCCTTCCGCTTCAGATTATAACAAAAAGATCGCTTAGTGAGCTGTTAGAAAAAATAAACATGTTGTACTAGTTGCGTCGAACTTTATCGGGATATTTGCCGTAGCTGTAGCATTGCCTTTACTAAAAAAGTCAGAAGTCCGTCTTCTTTATCGTATCAAACACGCAGCACACAGCGTCTAGTTTCTCTTCGAATCTCTTCTACCAACTGCATGGGTCGTAGTTCTATGACGTACAACCAGGAGTGTTGCAGTTATACAATTGTCCATCCAGGATCTGTTACAGTAGGTATTATTTTTAACATATGAGAATCACATCAAAGCTTTTTATTTTAATTCTTTTAGTATATACCTCGGGAGTATTTGTCTGAACTTTTCCAGGTGTATTGGTTCATATTAGCAAAATTATATCTATTTAATACGCAACTACTTTAATTGACTTTGATGTTTCCTAAATTTTATTGGTGACAATGATACCATTCAGGATATTATACTGTTTCATATTGACTTAGAATTACTAAAATTAAAATGTTGTAGTGTATGCAAAGTTCGTAGTGTGGGTTGATCAGGGGAATGTACCTAATTTCCTTTTAATTTAACCAGATTTTACTATTTCTTGAACGGGATATAATTTTATTTATATTTTTGTAGTACGTACGTTTTACTCTTTAAAATTAAAACTTTTACTATTTTTAAATTAGGATGAGTTTATTTTTAATTAAAATTAATTTAATCTATATAGTCGTATAGATTTTATCCATTAAAGGGTAATATCGTAAGATCTAAATATTTGTCTTATGTGAGATAAAAGTTAATACTTGAATGTATGTTTATACTGCTTACGTGCATGAGCTATTGTTTTGTGGCACCAAAAGTCTGTCAGCATTCATGTTACAACATTGATATGGTAGCGTTGTTGCTTTGTGGGTTATTTACCATATTTAATAACCTCTTTCAGGTACCAAAAACTTACGCCAGTCATGTGCTGGATGAGACTTTTGCCTTGCTTTGGGCATAGCTTAGCTACTGAGTCTAGGTAGTTCATTTTTCCGGATCATTTTAGCCACAAAAATTACCTTGATTCGAAATTTTCAAAATTCTTAATAATACATTTTGTTGCTCTGTTTTGTACAGAAATCCATTTCGATCATGTGTTCGTCCATGAGAGATAATGAAGATGAACTAGTCATTATGGGATGACTAGTGACTTGCGCTATAACTTTGTTCGACATGGGAGAGTTGTTTTCTGTCGATTTCACTCTCGTCTGCAACCACCTGTTTCCAGTGGAAAGATTACGTCAAGACGACTGAACAAGAATCGTGTACGATGGATTGTCAAGTCGGTCTTGATCACAGAAAGCTCCATTGCAGTAGTTGGGTGTATGGGTTGTGGGAATTGATTATGATGGAGTTCTTGGTGATCGAGGATGACCTAGTGTCCTCGTCTTGTTCTTGTTTCACGTTTATTGGAGCTTCGGAGACTAGTCCATGCAACTTCACGCCTTCAGGGATGTTTGTTGCTACTCTAAGGTTCAGCACCCAGGCTGAAACAAGTTACAGAAGGTTTATTCTGCCTAGTTCTTCTCGGAGAATACGTAAAATCTGTGTCCTCGTCTATCGTGGTTGGTGTGTGGGCCGGTGGCTGAAGAAGCCAATCCGGCGACCACACACCGTCGTCCACAGTCCGGGCATTCAGGTCCAGGTGCAGGGGAATATTCCGCAGCTGGGCTCTCGCGTGTCTCGCTGGCGGCATTTGTTACGTGAGCGTGTTCTCTTAATTTCAAAATGGTGCGTAGGAATTGCCGTTGCACTAAAGCAAGTTCCTTGAATTGAATACGGCGATGAATGTGTCTCTACATAGTCTCCACAGAAATGATACTGGCATTCAAGCCTCGCGAAGGCTGCCATTGCACTTCATTGATCTCTATTGTGAGGCCATTATACCTCTCTTGAGGAATAAAACTAATGAAACTATAGCATAATTTGCTTGCAAAACTGTAACAGGTTATGAAGTCGGTTACAGGAACATGAATCGAGGAACCAACGTTATATCCTGTATACTTGCCTCGGAAAAGTAAGTCTTGAATTCTCGAAAGGTGTGCCTCCTCTATGCATATGCAGAGCTTATCGTTGTACATAAGTTGTTGTTAGTTACCTTAATATCGTAGAATCAAAGAAATTACTCATGGCTGCGCTAGCTTGCGCGAGCGTCTATCCGAAACTTTTTAGGAATTTTGGAATAACTTTTAGTTTTAATGCTTTTATCAGTGTGGAGTATTTGTGTGTATGAAGAAAAGCGTTGTCGTGCATGATATTAAGGGTCTCTGGGATAGCCTCGTGCAATGAGCAAGTTCGGATGATGTTCACAAAGTGTTTTAGAGGCTATATTGACTCTTCTTATTGTAGGGGTGAAGGAATTTTTTAGGCGTTTTTTTTTTACACATTTTGTTACCTCTGACGAGTGTATGAGCATTTTTAATAGTGTTTTCATGTATTATTTCAGGGTACGTGTGATCCCGAATAGAGGTATGCTTAATCCCATGCGGGATCTATCGTACGTCGATATGTTTGGCCCGTTCTCATCGGGGATTCGATAATGTCGACTCTGATTCTGGTTCCTGACTGCTATCCTGGTTCTTGAACTGTCACCGGTTAGTTTTTCGGTTAGAAAAGCTTTTTCCTGACTTGATTGTGTGTTTCCCACGTGAAAGAAATGGTTCCTCTTCTGAATTTTCCTGGCTTACATTTCTTTCTATTCTTGTCTTCCAGTTTTTATCTTTTTAAGATGCTTATCACGACTTTATGAATCTGCATTCAAGGATTACAGTGTTAGAAAACGTTCATAATTCATCTTTTATGTTTTTTAATGAAAGCAAAAGCGCAACACGCGATACTGCAGCATAGCGTAAAACTCTCGATTATAACTTCAAAATTTTACGTCAGAATACACATTTTTAGAATTATTTTCGCTGAAAACTAATTTTAGAGTTATTCGGAGCAGCGAAATCCGAAGATTATTTTTAGTGTATTTTAGATATACAGTATTAGCACATTTAAATGCATGGAGCTACAAAGAGTTTAACACGCATTAGGCCTTCATTAGGAAATTCCTAAGCTTATACTTTCTACCCTGCAATTTTGGTCATAAGAAAATAGTGGCAACTTTTTGTCGCTCGCTGGGTAGGCCGTTCTCGTTTTCCTGTTATCCTTAATTTTCTTCGTTTTTGGTTCCTCCCTCACATGTTTCTGTAAAAGCGATGCTGTACTGTCGGCTGAAATGTCATCTTCAATCCAGAGCCCCATTTAAAGAAATGTTTACTATAATTTCCTAACATTAACTTTGAAAATAGTGATGCCAGTGGGACCTTGTCAGGGAGACATGTTAACCTATATGTCTGAGCCCATTTAGTTGACTTCCTTATTGGAAATTTTAAGTGGAATCTGCGTGTAGGACTGAAGTACATGGAACAAAGATCCACATTTTGTTGTAGCGCTTCAAGGCAAAGTGCAGAGCTAGAGTTAGGCTTACGGGGAAGTGCGAATATAAGAAATAGGCAAAGCATAATTTGCATTTTTTTTTGTTATAGCCTTATTGTGTAGATTATTTTTAGAGTAACTTTTTTGTAGGGTATACTCAATGATAATAATTTATAACAAAACTAAGTTTATGTGCGTGTTTCGCAACACTTTTTTTGAAACCGTTTTCTATACTGAAATGAAGAGTTCAAATTGCTAAGTAGTGATATTTCCAGGTTTCTATCATTATAATTTTATCTTTTAGGCTCTTACGTTTGATGTTGCAACTTGTGTCCAGCGATACTAAAATTTTGAGCCTTTGGAGTTTCACTTAAAGCAAATCTTTAGTACGACCAGCTATGATTCCATTCATTGAGCAGAAACTTATTAGATCCGTAGGGGGACATAAACAGGTACTGATGATCCTGATCCTCTGTGTTGTGCTCTTCCATGTTGATAGCGTCTGACTTGGGTAGCATCCAATTTCGTTCAGTTTGTTATGAGATAAGCCTCATGTATTTTCCTTTTTCTCTGTTGCTGCAAGGCTGGCATTTTTGAAGCTGACCTCCCATAACTCTGTTTTATCATGAGATATACTTTCCCTCTAATAAGTTCACATTTTGGTGAAACCTTTTTCAAGTATATGAATTTTTGTTTTTTAATTTCACATGGTCATGAAGCCATGTTACGTTGACTTACAACTGAGAAAAATGGTAAAATGGTGCGTAATTCGTGCATGCTTACTTTGTGTTCCAAGAATTTAGATATGTTGTATTTCACGAATTTTGTTTTTGCGAATATAATAGGTCGTCTAAAAACGTTTTCTAGTTTTGGCAGCTACCTTGTCACTGAATCTTCAATGCTGTATCTACTGAATAGAATCTAACTATGAATGAGTGACGGGGATTCCACGCTGCAGATTAATACACCCTATATTTACGTGTGATCACTACCCGTGTATATTTCCGAGAACTTCCAATTTAAACGTACGCGTATAATAAATTGACTCGAGCAGGAGTGCTGAAACATGGTCGTTATCAGCGAAGTACTGAAATTGTGAACGAGTGAGTTGATAGTTTTCTTGTGAAATTTTAAAGTGAATATGTTCTTTAAATGCAGTAGTTGTGGCTGTTTATCCTGTAACCTCTATCCTTTTCTAGACTGCGTTAGTCAAAATATACTTTGCCGCTAACTCACAGCTTCTAGATAAAGTGAATCACAAAATGTGCATTGATTTCTAGACTAATCCTTGTCAATGGAAAGTTGGACTGAAATATAACGAATTTATAATAATGATTACTAATGACTCTGTGGCTTCGAAATAAAAGGTAGAGACTACTCTTTTAATGTTTCTACTTGCCTGAAAGTAAAAAGATCTATAACACTGATAAAACTACAGGGTGCGGCAACATAACTTTTTTCGAAATAAAGCGCTCCGAAGAAAGGAAGTTATGTTGCCACACCCTGTGTAAATTGATGCTTACATTGTCATTACCGAAGCTCAAGTATGACACTATGTATGATGAGGAACAGGTCACATATTGGTCAACAAAACAAAGGATAACAAATTTTTACCACATGTATCGAGATGAAATGTAATTTTAACTCTTTCGATCCTGTTGGGACATATATGTCCCAACAGGGAGTAAAAGCCGGATCGAAAGGGTTAACGGTGTGATTTTAGGGAACGTGTTACTTTAGGATACGTGTTGTTTTTCTGCAGGGATTATTTCGTGGGTGATGTTCTTCGAAGGAAGTGATACGATCGTCTCCGTAGCTTGCAGATTTATTCATGAACACGATCAAAATCAGAACAGAAATTGGGGCCGAGATCGAAGATCCAAACTGAGAACTTGAAATCAGTAAAATCGAAACTGGAACTGTTACCGAACTGAGACCGAAACTGAAACCTGAAACTGAAACCCGTCAGAGAGACTGAAAGCGTGAATAAAATTACTGTTCACTGGGTAACGGTTGCGAAGGAACTGACGGGCACTTAGCCTATAGGCTCGTGGTTGACTATGGTGCTCTATAAACGAGGGTTACAATTTGAAGTTGTAACTACGATTGAATTTTTAACTTTAAAATACCAGTTTCAAATGACATGAAACGTATAAAAATTAACTCCAAAAATATTACTAAAATACATTATATTTATTTATCGACTCTAAGATCATTCTAGATTAATTAAGATATTTCCGAGGCCCTATATGATCAAGCTCTCGCTGAACAAGGCTGAACGCTGAACTACATCTACCACTACAAATGATAAAAAAATTTCAATAGACACACCAGCTTATCTGACTAATGTTCGAGGGTATATCAGTCTTAACCAGCTATTCAAATGTGCGCATCAAACTTGCCTCGTAGACTTTGAAAGGGCGCGTCGAGCCTATTGGAAAAGCATGAAACTACACAACAGCAAAACGAAAACGTACATTTCCAATAAAGTTGGTACATAAGAAATGTAACAGCATTGGTTTTTAAAGATGCCTTATGAAATCCTTAAGTGATAAGTATTTTATGCATAGTACATGATATAACTGGTACATTCACATCATGCAATGTACGTTAAATATACATGGTGAAGCAAATGAAACCACTTTTCCAATGATGCCTTAAGAGATAGGAATTGGTGATACTTGTAAATTGTGACGTGGTAGGTCTTCTACGCATTTTAGATGAAAACCGAAATATTTTCTTTAGGCACAGCTTAGAAATAACATCATTGCATTTAACTGAATTCCAGGACATTTCGGTCCAGGACTGCACTCGTTTTTCCCGCGTAGTTTGGGACTAAGAGAGACGCGCAAAATGTTTCTTGGTTTTCCTTTCTTTAGCGGAAGTGCTAAGTCCTCGTCAGTATACCTTAGAGAATTAGTGTTCCTCAGATGCATCGCAGCTCTCCACAAGACAGTAATCTGTATGTATTGAAAGGTATTTTGGAAGCATGATATTACTTGGTATAAAAAACAATACTGCGCTGCACTGTAAATGTTTTAATAACTTTTTCCTTTCGATTAGCAATACTTTGGTGATCAAGATTTGAGTGTACACTTTCATATCTCGTGACTAGAGACCACATATAATATATCTTAGCGGCATCCTTCCGTCCTTGGTATCTTCTTTCCTCTGTTGCGATGTCCTGATGAAATCTCTCGCCATGCTCCTGTCTGACATCATCCGAGTTTTTTGGAAGAAAATCTACGTGAGTGTAAAAAAGGAATTTTTGAGGACATTCAACCTATTTTCCTGAAGTTTTCAATAAGCTACGAGCTATATCACGAAATTCACACGAAGCTTTTTTTCAAACTTCTGTCATCGCTCTTTCCTGTTTCTCCGACTTCAATATTGCGCTTCCTTGGGGCCCAACAAATAAGCCACCCTTCATCTTAGCCTCAAATAGCTTTGGAAACACGAGCGAATTTCTTGAAAAGCATTTCCTCCAAAATCTAAGGTCTTTATAAACTGTTCAAGCAATCCGAGTTTGATAAAAAAGAATAGGTAATAAACCTTAAATGGAATCTATTAGAGTATGTTTGAGAACATTTAACGTTACTTACTGCAGTTCCACTCGGGCGGGCCTATTTATTCTCTTGAGGATCATCATCAGCTCTGCTGTCCCATAAGCAAAGGAAGCTTAAATACTTTGTGTATTCTCCTTGTACGTCAAGAAAGAAGGGAAGAATCTTGAAATCACCACAAACATTCCACTTGAATTCAGCGTAATTTAGTTTGTCAAGAACTTCTGACGTTATCGTAATTTTATTTCTTCTGTATGACGTATGCACGTGGCAAAGTAGGATATTCATTCCCATTGTAAAGCAACACAGCTTTGAGACTCGTGTTGAACGATCTGTAAACAGTCGCCATGCCATTCTACAGGATCATGCTTGAGTCAAATAGCAGCAAACAAGCCAATCACGTCTTTACAATGCGGATCATTAATATTCTCAATGTAAATTTCAAATTCTTCATGGTGTTTAAGGTACACAGATGTCTTGCAGTCTCCTCCCTCTATATTCTATCCTTCAACTTTGATGAAAAAACTTGAGCTTTTGATTTAATAAGACCCAAATCTCTGATTAAATTATTTAGCTCACGCTGATTCGGAAAGTGATGCTCGGAAGTCGTTCTTGGTACGAAAACTCCTGGCCTTTCTTGGCTGCTGTTTTTTGTTAACTCTTCAGATGAAATATGTATTGCATTATCCATCTGAAAGAAATAACTTTTTGATAAATGAGCAACTTAAATAAAGACTTGAATAACATTATTACACTTAAACCTCGATCTAACAGACCCCGATGCAACGGATTTCGAATGCAACGTTATGTTGTCGCATCCTGTATTTACTTCACAAATCTTTAAATTTATATAAAATTAGAGAAAAGCTTATAAACAGTACAAAATTAAGCTCGAGTTAACAGTCTAATAGGGGGAAAGTGTGTCCGTTAAATCGAGGTTCACCTGTATTCCATACATCATTAGGAAAATGGTTACTAAATAAATACTTCATGTGTTAGTTAATTAAAGGAAGACTTTTGAAGAGTATGAAAAGTATACTTGCATTTACTGGTGTTAGTGGTACTGCTATATTGTCAACATGTGGATCAGGTGTTCTAGATCAAGGATTCCCAACCTTTCTTTAACCTTGTACCCCTTCAGTATTTCGACAGATGAACATGTATACTGAATTTTTGACAGAATGGTGAGTGGTAAAATAAAATTCCACTGATTTTTTAATAGAACTTTCATGTTTTAGGAACTATTAACTAACATTAAACGTACCCATTTAGACAAGGAAATGTACTTTTAGGGGTACATGTACCCCAGGTTGGGAATCCCTGCTCTCGATAATGGTATGTCCGTACACTGTACGTACAGCTTGTCTTTCTTTCACTTCAATATACTTTGGCACATCGATCATGCAGAAGTAATAATCTTCGTGATGGTTCTTTAGCTCTCTCAATACTCTGGGAATGACAAGATGCATTGACCTTCTTGTACCTCTTAACCATCCTTCTAGAGTAGATCGCCAGTTTCCACATATCACATGTGGACCCATGGCTTACTCTGATCGCCCATCGGCATTTCGAAATAGTCTGTACTCTATAATTTGTCACCAGATAACTCAGCAATGCCCTCTTTCAAATGCCCATGTTTCACTGCAATTGTGTTAATTGAGTGATTTTCAACACCTAGAAATACTTGCACAAGATTGTATTGAGAGTGACATTAACAGTTGCTGATAATGTTATTTGTTTAGCTCAAAAATTCGTGTTCCTGCAGGTAAACGGGGCACACGCAGACAACCCGAAAGCCACTCAGTACAAACGACCTGGGTAAGTAACCTGCATTGCTAGCGACTTATACAGGATGGCGAATAAGTAACACTTTCTTTTGAGAAAATTGAATTATTTAATTATTAATACATAATAAATTAAGCAATTAATTCTATATTTAATTATTAACCAAACTTTATGATCTTCTATCGTTTACAATCAGCGCGATCTCTTTACCCTTCATAGTTTTTGTGTTAATAATTTTCTAAAAAGGGCATGTATTACTTATAATTCTTCCGGCTCGACCTTGCTGGTGAACATTTCATGAGCAGTCAGCAGTTAAAGCTGAGAGTTTGTTAAATTTCTGTACGTAAAAACTACAGACAGACGGACAACGTGCTGTACAGCGGGCTAGAAAGCTTCTATTATCAAATTTCACTCATTAATTGCCATTTATAAGATAAAACGCACGAATTTCAGTACAGGCGATTTCATAGGTGTTATTGTTGTATATCTTATTCAAGTGCACGGATATCATGGCAGTTTTGGTAATTAATCATTTTTGTGAACCTTGGTCTTGCGGCGTAAACAAACGAACATCTGCGTTCAAATAGCGAATATGAAAATACAAGTCAACAACACTGCTGGGGGTTTCTTCCACACAGTAAATGACGATGGAAAGGACATAACTTTAAGGAATTTCCCTTACTTTCCAATATTTTTCTCTCTCAAGAGAATAAGCTTTGGATTTCAATGTGGATATTTTTGTGCATCTTATTGTAAAATATATTAACTACCAGTGTACCAATATTTTTTCATGAATTAAAATGTCTTAACAGTCAAAAAACAGTATGAATTAAAATATCCTAACGGTCAAGACTTAGAAAATATTTGTTTATGAACGATTCAAAGGTCATTTATGATTGTTTTCTAAAAAATTAGCATTTATCATAATGTACCGTGGGTTCATTATAATTTGTTGGACAAAAATATTCATTATGATCTACGTTTTTGGCAAACTTAATGAAAATAATGACCATTGTCCTAAATCATCTACTGTATACCTCAACAATCGTAACAAATTTTTGCTGTTAAGACTTTAGTAAAAGTTATCATCTGGTTAATATGAACTAAGACATCTTGAATATAATTGGGCTTTTATATGAAAAAGAACTTCATAATAATTTCCCGCAAAAATTATTTCGGACGTAATTAACTTCTTAGTAGCATTCTTCAAATGTTCTAAACCCTTTTAGTTGTGACTGCAGTATTTACTCGGCTTGTTTGGTTTCAGCTTGAATGTTCGACCGACTCTTGGCCGGAATCTGATCAAATATTTCTTTTTTTTTACAAGAGTAATACGATAATCATTTAGCCCGGGAATTATTAAAGAGCGAAGTCCTTGCATTGGTGATACCCAACTTTGTAAGGCTAGTATCATACTGAAGTACGATAACTATTTTTTTCAACCTCCAATAGGCTGTAAAAAAGCAGCAAAAGTACTTCAGGGTCTTACTTATTTCTTTACATAATTGCCAAAATAAATACATCCCGATTGTCTGAGGTACGGGTAATTGAACATTGTAGCTGCGATCTACAGTATATTTCTGTCAAATGTGAGTTACGTAGCACAAAGACGTAGTGCTGCTGAAATCCATAGCAGAATGAACGAAGTGTACGATGATAACTTTATGAGTGAGGGTGCTCTACGGTAATGGTGTACAAAATTATTAGAAGGGCGAACTTATGTCCATCAAGAAGGTGGGTAAGGGCGTAAATCAGTCTCTACTGTATGTAAGCCTCGTTCAGCGTGTTGCTCAAGCGGTCAACACCAAACGAAAGTTTTTAATCAGTGAATTTATGAAAAAAATTCGGACACCTTAAGATCTATTTTGTACAGAATTGTACAGGACCTCATACGAGTTGCTGTGTGACCGTCGGCTTCACACTCTGTGTGCCCAGCTAGACGCACTTCTCCTCCCTGGCTGCTAACTTCTCTGAAGAAGCCATCCGGAAGCTTGCGTTACGATGCGACAAATGCCACAACTGTTTTGGCGATTATGTAGAGAAATAAGTAAGACCCTACAGTACTTATAGTAGTAAAATTATGTCATGTGAATTTAGTTTATAGCCCATAGGAGGTTGACGAAAAATAGCCCTCGTAGTTTCGTACCACTGGTTCAAGTAACGCGAGTTTCCACTTTCGAAACAATATAACTATATATATATAACTATATATATATATATATATATAACTATATATAT
>VCRD01004967.1:4925-24468 GCA_006783055.1 Trinorchestia longiramus
GTGGGTTAAACCTAACTTGTGCCTGTAGGTTAAACCTAAATTGTGCCTGTGGGTTAAACATAACTTGTGCCTGTGGGTTAAACCTAAATTGTGCCTGTGGATTAAACCTAAATTGTGCCTGTAGGTTAAACCTAACATCACCAGCTTGGTCGACTGGTGAGCGAATATTCTTGCGAGCGGGAAGACCCGGGTTCGAATCCCGCTGCCGACATGGTTGACGCAGCTGGAAATACGGCATGGGACTTGGGTAAAACAACCGAATAATTATCGAAGTAATTATCCGACTCAAGAATGGGCCAGAAGGTTCGTTCCTATAGACTCATTCTATTCTAGTCAATGGACTTCATAAATACATAGAGCTTACTGGTTTGTAAATTTTCCGACAAGCATGACAAACAAATAATAAAATTCTGTCTTCTTGTAACTATTTAGATTGGAAATTCCTTGTTAATTAACCCTTTAACGGCCAAATACAGGGTAGCCCATAAGTAAGGTACCTTTTTAAAATTAATATAGCTCTGAAACTAAAAATGGTAAAGAGATTTGGTTAATCCAGAATGAAAAAAGAAATTTCAAGGTTTAATACGTTTAACTATGGAATACAATATCTTTTAAATGACCATTATTAGTCAAACAATGGCATGCTCTTTCAACGGTGCTGTTCATTACTTTCCTTAATGTCTCTGGTGAAATGTTGATCTCTTGAATGATGTTTAGTTTCAATTGCTGTAAAGTATCAAGCATTTCAAAGTAAACATTTTTCTTTAAGAATCCCCAGAGAAAGAAAGCAGGAGCACTTAGATCTGGAGATCGAGGCAGCCATGGTATATCACCAAAACGAGAAATTATTTTGTTTCGAAAACTTACTTTTAACATCTGCTTTGTTTCTTTTGCTGTGTGTGCTGTAGTTCCATCTTGTTGGAAAAAGGTCATCTCTGTTATTATCTCCAATTTTAGGTATCAAATATTCTTGAATCATCTGTCTATACAGGTTTCCATTAACACAAATTGCATCACCATTAGCATCTTCAAAAAACATATGGTCCAATGATACTCGAAGACGTGATGCCACACCATACTGTTACTTTAGCTGAGTGAAGTGGACGTTCATGAATTTCTTTTGGATTTTCTAAAGGCCAGAGAATCTGCAATTTTGCTTATTAACGAAACCATTGAGGTGAAAATGTGCCTCATCAGTCATTATTAAGTTCTTTACAAAGTTTTCATTTTCTGCAAAGCTGCAAAAATCTATTCGCAAAATCTAATCGCCTTTGGTAGTCCGTAGGATGGAGTTCTTGAGTTAATTGAATTTTATATGGATGATACTTTAAATCTTTTACCAAAATACGTTGCAGTGAGGTACGTGACATTCTCAGTTGAATTGAACGTCTCTTAGTTGACGTTTTGGGCCGATCAGCAACACTCGTTGCAACAAGCTGAATTGAAGCACCAGTTCGTATGGTCCGTGGCCTGCCACAACGTTGTCTGTCTGCTGTTGTCCCAGTTTCTTTAAATTTCACTACCAGTTTTTTATGCACTGCTTCGAAGGACTTCTTTCAATACTATCAATATTCCTGTAATTCTTCTGAACTGCAGTAACCGAACAATTTACACCGGAAGTAAAGTTCCACTATTATTGCTGGTTTCATTGCGTAGCGATTCATTTTGGGGGGGGGTAGATTTAATGAATTTGTTGGGCAATATGTTGTGATTGTCGGTAGACTTGATACGCTGGTAGAAAACTTTGAAATCTCATTCATTTGAATTAACCAACTCTCTTTACCATTTGTAGTATTATGGCTATAATAGTTTTAAAAAAGTACCTTACTTATGGGTCACCCTGCAGATCCTGAAGTGCTCTTCGAAAAAGTGAGCTAAACAAAACCTAAATTCTTCGTCAACCCAGCTCTGTACTCAACAGTTATAGAACTCTCAAGATAGATTACGTATCTCTTTGTTTCGACCCTGCCGTCAGTATAGAATAGAATAGAATAGAATGAGGCTATAGGAACGAACCGTCTGGCCCTTTCTTGGGTCGGGTAATTACTTCGATAATTATTCGGTTGTTTTACCCAAGTCCCATGCCGTATTTCTAGCCGCGTCAACCATGTCGGCAGTGGGATTCGAACCCGGGTCTTTCCGCTTGCAAGCAGATTCGCTCACCAGTCGACCAAGCTGATGATGCCTTCGGTCAGAAACAGTTGGTGCACTCAGGAAAACATTCAAATATTAATGTTTCCGAAAACATTTGGAAAATTATTTTTTATCTTTGTTCCTTGCTATATGTATGATATATAATAATGAATAATATACAAATTAAATTTTAAAATTCTCTTTCTCATTGCACCATCTCTTTCCAACGTGAAAAAATTTATGCACCAACTGTTTCTGACCAGAGGGAGTATATAATTGTGTGTGGTTGTAATCAGTAAAAATTTGTCACAAATGGTTTCAAGATATGCACACTTACCGTAGTGGTTAGTGCGCTGCTGGAGAGACGAGCATTCATTGCCTTAAGACGACTGGGGTGTGTGGTGATGGCATCCAGGGCGTTCTTAACAGCGGTCGAGCGAGCATTAAAAGCATTGGTATCGTTGCCGAAAAGAGCAGATGACGAGGCAGCAGAATGTGCAGCAGCAGCAGCAGCAGCACCAACAGACGGCTGACCACATCGAACACATAGGCCTCTAACAGAGAACTCCCTGAGTTTCTGAAGAGCAGCTTCAGCTCGGTCGCGCTCCTGCGGCACACATGAAGCTTCACAACGTTTGACTTTCTCACATGTAGTAACTTCATTTCAGTATTCAAGGAGTTCGTTTGAAAAGCGAGAAACTTGTTCAGACGAGTAGCTAGAAAAGTGCAGCATAGAAAACGCTACACTGAGTCGAGCATATCTTATCTTATTTTGATAAAAAATATAAATCCATATGAGAAGAATAATTCATGAAGTACATCTCTGAACTAATAATTAACAGTAATAAAGTTTGTTAACGATTTAGAGGCTCAGACTATTTCGCTCCGAAATTTGCAGTTCAAAAAAACAGTATCTGTTACGTCATCGTAACAGTATTATAATATTACTTCTATCATTGTTATAAGATTTCTAGTTATAAAGAGTAGCCACAAATAGGAGTACACCGGTAATGCAGTAGTCTCAACCATGTTGAAAGGTATTCCTTGATAATGTATGCTATGTATCGTTAAATTTACAAGGTGCGCATAGACTTTTCATACACATCAATGCAAACGAGTTACAGCATTCACACCATTGTAAATCTGACCCATAGTCCAGGACCTCGATCTCTTCTACATCTGAAGTTCATTGATGCTTTTGCTATAGGGATTGACAACTTCTTGCTTTAGTTCTTCACCGTTAAATTATAGCTCAATTCCCGAAATCTACACTTATCGACAGAAAAAGCAGTAGCTTCCCCACCAGAAATCTAAACTTTTCGACAGAGAAAGAAAGATAGACCAGACTAACTACAAAGGTAACAGCGTCAAATCATTTCTAGAAGATAAACAGTCTCCCTTTAATATGGATTCCAGTGCACACTAATAAACAACTTTTCTCTCACAGCGCTTTTCTTATCTCACCAAAGGATAAATTGTACCTGCAAAACATACAACTGATACCTGACAAACTGTAACAAAATTTTTACATTACTTCAGTTAAAAATTCAGTCTCTGTAACAGCATGGACATGATACATGCTTGCTTAGTGTAAAAATTCCTCATCGGTTTATTTAAAGCCCATGAGACTCAAGATACAAATAATAACCTTTGCAGCGTTGAATTTGACAACATGTGCGGCCTCTGTAGCAGCATGGACCTGTGACAGGCGTTGCTGGAGCGAGGCAGCTGCTGCTAACTGCTGCTGCTTCTGCAAAGCTAAACTCTGCTGCTCCTGCTGCAGGATCTCCAGCTTAGCCTGCATGTTGTTCTCCAACCGCACCACCTGATCGCAACAACTTAAATCTACTACGATGCACACAAATGGAAAGTCAAACATAGACGCTTTCCCCTGTTATAAATGCTGCCTAAATCTGTATCTATTTTAATCTCATTAAATAGACGTATTCAAAATTGTTATTAATAATTTGACACACGCGGAATCTTTAACAGACGAACACAGATTTTAATATGCGCATTATGAGTGATATGATGGTGTGCTCTGCACCAGATAACATGTTACTTGTCAGCCACTCACAAGATGCTTACCTCGAGCTTGTCTCTCTCGATTCCCTCCTTGATCCCATGCAACTGAGCTTGCTCGTCAGAAAGCTTCTCCATTTGGAGTAGAATTTTCTTCTTTTCTTCAGCCAAGACCCTGAGTCTCTCTTCAAAAACGCCCTGTTGAAGATCCTTATCTGCTGTAGGTTTTGTTGAATGCTCTTCATGTTTCTGTTGTCTTCCTACAGCTAGCATGGACTCCTGCACCTGTAATCAATGGACAATGTAAAGTCGGCCCACAACCTTTTTTATAATCATTTTACAGAATACATGATAAGTACCAACCATTACTAATTTAAAAATTATAATGCTTAAATAGCATAGGCTTTGATACAACAATCCTGAAAGAAATTAAGACAAACGTACCATTGTATCATCACAGACGCATAAGCATAGAAATTAGATGACTGCCTCTTGATAACGTGCATCACTACTGAGATCACTTCTATTGCGGCTCCAATGGTTAAACCAGGGATATGATTATAATAACCATTATAACATGGTTTCGGTTCAGTTAGAGCTAACTCTGTAGTTCTCCTTACTAAAAGAAAATGACATTTATTCCATTCAGGAATACATGAAATACACAATGGTTTTTAAATTATTGACACTAACATTCATCTTCTGACTTGAGGGACACGCTCGTAGGAATAAGTTGCAATGACCTGAAAGTTTGAGGAAATAGTCAAGGCATTCAGTCAGCCCAGCTGGTCCCTGCGTCACTAGCTAAGAAAATTTATGGGTAGCGTGCAGATTCGATCTCTCAAAACCAGGGACCTGGCAGTATAAGCACAGAACGCTGATCACAAAGTTACAGTGGATTGAACTACAAAGCTAAAGTGGATTATTTATCCACGATTTAAGATGGCTATTTGCAATGTTAATGTCACAATATGGACGGGAACAGTCGCTGGAGCATGATCACTGTCTTATGATGTTAGCATTAAGAATTGAAAAGCTACTGTATAATTCATGTATATCTGAATAGAAAAGAAGTTTTTCTTTCTTTTTCTATTTGCCATTATACCCTCATTTTCATTCGAAAATGCCCATTTCTTGCAACATATTTTCCCTGTATCTCTATAGCGAAATCTCATCGATTAGAATCCAATATCAAAGCTCTGATCTAAATGTCAAATCTCAATTTCCTACGTCAAAACTCAAACTTCTACGTCAAAGCTCAAATTTATAATCGTAAGTTCGAGTTTGAAGTCTGATCTCGAAGCTCAAATATTCCGTATCTAGACAGATAAGAAGAGTACAAGATAAAAACAATGGCATTGTGATCAAATCTCACTTCTACGTAACTAGAAAATACCCCTTACCTTAAGTCTGATGATTCTCTGTTCGAGGAGTTTCTGTTGCTGTTCCAACTTAGCGGTAGCTGCTGCGAGGTTCTGCTGCTCAGTCTCTTTCTTCTTCTGTAAAATTGAAGTGTCAATAAGCTTAATTTCCACACTACCATTAAAAAAACATGTTTAAAATTAAGAAAATTTACAGGAAATATATTATGTAAGAAATTTTCAAGCGATTCGTATATCATAAGACTCAACTGTGTAAAAGTGAAAGGTATTTTTATACAAGGTATGAGTTTACAAATTAAAAAATGTCGAGCAAATGCAAAAAAACGCAAAAATCTTGGTTAATTTGCAGCACTTTTCCATTCCCAAAGATGCTTCAAAAAAAACTTGCAAACTTTCGAGCTACGATGTAACGATCAAATTATGAAATAAGAAGGATAGGAAGTACATATCGATATACTTCCTTTTGACTAGTATATATTGATATACTAGTCACTATGATATATTGCCATATCTCAGCCGTAATGGAAACTGTTCAAGATAAAATATTTGTCAAGAGTTTGCTGCTCAGCGATATCGATGTCAAAGATTTCATTATGTTCACGAATTTCTCCACACACTACATATAAGATTTGACCAAATTTGAATTTAAAAAAAAAAGATACAATCGACCGATACAAAATTTCAATAAGGATACAGTAGTCGCGCAAGGTTTCAAAGAGTCAGCGAGTACCTCAAAGAAAACGAATCATAAAATGAAGTACGCAAATAAATTATAATTCTCAAAGACGGTCATGAACTCAGAGCTACTGATAGATACAGTTTGAAAAAACTGATGAGTTTTTCGTGATCCACGCTAGAATATTTGCACGTAGACGGAGGTTCGTGCAGTTTCGAATTTTAGTGAAAAATATCTGAAGTGTATAGGCACGTTTTTTGCAAAAATTTCCTGAAAAATAATTGTCAATCATTTGCACAAAAACTGATTAAAATTACATCAGCAATTTCTTCATATTTCTTCATCAGAACACGCACAATCACGAAAATTGCATTAGATTTTGTACAACTGTCTTTGATTTTTTGCTAGCGAATCTCAAACTTGTTGGTAAAAAGTAGGGTCAGGCAAACATGAAAATGTTGCGGTACGATTGTGTTATACGAAAAAACCCAGTTCGTACAGCAACATTTTTATGTTTACGTAACCCTTATTTTTACCAACAAATGTCTGAGATTAGCTAGCAAAAAATCAAAGACAATGGTACAAAAACTAAAACATTTTTCGTAATTTACGCACGAATATATGCATACAGACGGAGTTTCGTGCATTTTTTATTTTTTATGAAAAAAACTTGCCAATGAAAAACATCTAACGTGTTTCCTAATGCACTTTTGATCACTTTCTGTGCAAATAAAAGGGAAACACATTAGGAAACACGTTAGATCAAAGATTTTCGTTTAAAACAATCAGAAATGCAACATTTTTCAGTTTACCACAGTGTCCTTTTTACCAACCTAAGTTTGAGATTCGCTTACAAAAAATCAAAGACAATTGTGCAAAAACTAACACGTTCTTCGTGATGTACGCTAAAATATTACGTTATAAACGAACTTTCATATACATCCGTGCAATTTCGAGATTAAGTGAAAAATATCAATATACTTGAGTTTTTTGCAAAAATTTCATGAAAAATCATTGTCATTCATTTGAACAAAAAATGATTGGAATTTCATCAGTAAACATACTAGATCATATAATTCCGTACAATACAGTTCGTAACAACATTTTTCAGTTTACGTGACCCTACTTCTTACCAATGAACTCCCACGGATGCGGATTTTGAACTTGGATATCCGCGGATGCCCTGTCATGTTTTATATTGAGCTATGAAAATGAGTTTCAGCGACAGATAATTCATAAAAAGTTATAAAGTCGGAAGGAATAATATCTTCAATGGATGCAACTAATGAATGAAGTAGTTTAGTAATTTAATGAGCTCATAAATGACAATATGCATGAAAAATTATCACAAAAATGGCTTAAATTCAAAAGGAATAAATTGAGTGACTTCATGATCTGTGTTGAATGACAATGATCGAGACGAGGACCCAACTCAAATACACCTCATAAACGTCGTCCCCCAACCACCACCTATTCGGAAAAAGCTGCTACTTCCATTTAAAACTTAAAGCTAGTCATTAGCAAGATATTTTTCAAAAATAAATGTTTCTGTGCTCGCTCAGGAGCTAACATGGACCTCTTTTTATCATAGATGATACCAGCTCCACTAAATAGGCGCTCGCTGGCTACACTGCTGGAGGGACAGGCTAAATATATCTTAACAAGTAAAGGACACGACAGAGCATTCGTGTGCCACCAAAGGAGAGAATCTTCTGACATCTGTATGCGTTTCATTCTTTTAAATTGGTCAATCATTGTGGTAGTTTCTTTGAAAATGTTTGGCAAAGTTCTTCACAATCGCTATCTGAAGAGAGTAAGACACTCGTTGTGTCTGCAAGGCTTCTGATGCCATTAAGTACATCTGTTTCCAACATTTTTTTTTCTTGCATGTTCAGATCCTTTTTCTCCACCCTAATTTCTTAATTATTCACACATATGCCCCAAATTTGCAATACACTTTTGGTGCGCTGTGGTTCCAAGAATTTCCCTTGTATCTCTGATTCAGAAAACTTGCACGCATTTCTGACACCAGCTTAGCTTTCATGGCTTCAGCATCCTGATCTTGTTCTGTGCTGCTGTCCTAAAGCATGACTTTCAGTGTGGCAATAAGAGGTATACGAGGTACGTTCAGTGAGTAATGAGAAAATCTCAGAGGAGGCATTAAATATCATTCGATCAAAATGCTACTTTATGGTGAAATACACATCCATATAGTCTGTGAAATGACCAACTGGGAACTTTCTATATTCCTAAGTTTGAGTGCAGCAGTGTATGTCGTGGAACCAGTCTGATCCAGTTTGCCGATTTGTCAACACTTGACAAGATGCAGGGAAACATGAAGCAATGTTACGTCTTCAAATTTTGTGATAAACTTAAGAAAACCATTCGAGAAGCTTATAGAATGTTAAAGGAGGCCTAGGGGAATAAACTGATGAGCAAAGCAAGTTTCTATCGGTGGTTTAACAGATTTTCTGAAGAAAATGAACAGGTAGAGGATGAACCCAGATCAGGAGCACCGAACAGTGCCCGTAAGGAGGAAAATATTGAGGTAGTGAGAAGGTTAGTGATGCAAGACCGTTGAATAACTGTGAGGATTATATCTGAAGCTGTTGGTATTAGTAGGGCCCAGTGGAGATAGTTCTGACCGAAGTTTTGAAGCTCCACAAAGCATGTGCCAAGTTCGTGCCAAAGATACCTCAATACCCCATGACACAAGTCAACGCTGTTTACCACCTCAATGGTCAACAGGGAAATAAAAATGGTACAACACCCACCCTACAGTTCTGATCAGTCCCCTTGCAACTTATTCTTGTTCTCATGCAAGAAAGAGAGCCTTAGAGCAACTAGATTCCACTCAACGCAGGAACTGGAAAAGGGATCGAAAAATTACCTGAAGGGACTCCTAAAGAAGGACTTTAAGGTCTTCCAGGATTGGGAGAGACCCATGCAAAAGCGTGTAGATGCGAAAGGCCATTATTTTGAAAGAAACGAAGTTTTGAAAGCTAATGAAAATAAATAGTGCCTCTCCTAACATTTGCTCATTACGTGACCCTAGCCTTGTGTTACGCAACACCTCATATACGAGGTACATTCAATAAGAATGTACCAATAAGAATGTATATGAGGCGTTGCATAACACAAGGGCAAAGACACCACAAACCAGTTTTGAATAATCGCCATACAATGTTTACAAAAAAGAAATTCCCATAACATTATTTATTATGTACATACCAATGTGTTCTTGGTCTCATTTGGTGAGTTCACAACAGAAACCATGCTCGGTTCAAATTTCAGTACGCTAGAAAACGGAATTCTAGCTGGTGGCGTTTCGCCCTTGTGGCACGGAGCACCTCATATGTTGATGGGTTTTCCATAACTTGCATGCAGAGGAAAATCGTCACGTATGTCTTTGCAATAATGAAGCGCAAAAATTTTTAATGCGAGTTTTAAGAAACTGTAGAAACAATATAACAAGCCAAACAAAAAGAATCGATACAGAATGAGATAGAAATTTTGGAATATACGTACAATACTGTACCAGACTCAGAAAACATTACTAGAAGCCGTATGATCGAAGGACTGAAAACTTTGAGAACATATTTCCTCAGTTAACCTTAGGACAATATGAAAAAATGTTCACGGTATCCAAAACCCTGGAAAGGTGGTTCTAGTCATCCTGAAATTTCAGAAACCCGACATTGAAACTGAAAAATCCTTATAAGTTACCTCGGCTGACGGCAGTGAAGTGAAATGCATGTATCCTTGCAGAGCAGGATCCATTTAGGAACAAGATAAAATAATTATTTGTACCTGCCAAGCAGCGATGTCTTCCTGCAACTGGGCCTCTTTTCTTTGCAGCCGCCAGGTCTTCTCCTCCACAACAGCCTGTTCATTGGTGAGACGCTCCTCCAGCCGCCCCACCATGACGGTCAGGCGTCCGTGCTCTGCGTCAGCCGCCCTCTTACTCGCCGCCAGCTCAGCTTCCAAGTTTGACACCTGAACCATAAAATGAATCAGCACGTCCCTGCGTGAACCACCCATAAGAGTTCCTCAGTCAGGCATGGCAAGAATTTATTTGTGTATTTTTATGGTATTTAGGCACATCGCAACGAGAAAAAAGTTAACTTAATATTTTCTAAGGTCAGTGAAAATGAATCTCATCACTATTTCTTTCGAGTCTCAAAAACACAAAAATAAAAACGACAGGGATGCTGGAGGTTCTTTTTTCATTGCCAGCTTTCAGCACGATTTGAATAGGAAAGACAGGGATGAGGAAGAGAACGGATAATGAAACAAGGACTAATCCTAGCGAACATGATTGTGAGTGCACGAGGTGTATTAGCGTTAGCCAAAAAGAAACTGACGTGCCTCCAAAAATTCTAGTCGTATGAGAAAAAACAATTACACAATTCAAAATAGGAATTAACGATTATGAGTTCACCTAATTAATTTTGAAACACGATGAATTGATATAATCAGACCTGTAACATTATCGAAGGTGATGCAGAACATGGTCACAAGAGTACAAAGTGAAGCACAAGATGGTCATAAAAGCATACAAGTCCAAGAATTAGGAGTGACTATCTGAAAAAAATAGTCTTTAAAAATAGTTTTCATCATCTAAATAAAAATTTTACGCTGTTGACAAAATTTCATTTGTCTTTATCCTACGATTAAACGTTTCCAAATTATACCAATTTTTTCGGGTCCTAGAGCACCAGTATTCTCTGTGCAATGGTAATAGAAGTGTAAGCAAGATAGGCAAATTTAATGTACGCTTGGAACAGGAGAGATGACCCCAGTGCGTTGAATTTTATGAATAGTTTGGCAAGTTATGATATTAGAGCAAGGTATATTATATTAGGTTGTTACAAAAATAATGGCCGCTCGAAGGTCTGGGGTTTGTAAAGCAATTTTAACACAACTTTTTTAGTTTATTTTCGATGAACCTTGGCATGCATATCAATTAATGTGTGCTCATTAATATTTTGTACCTTCTTTTCAGACAGAACATAATTTTGAAGGATAGAATCCCTCCATGATGAACATGACAAAACATGACCTTCGCCTACTTATGTTGCACGAGTTCAAACTTGGGCACAACGTATCCGAAGCTTCTGCCAATATCAACCGAGCATGGGGAGAAGAGTCCACAAGGGATCAGACAGAACGAAGGTGGTTCAGGAAATTCCGGAGTGGTAACACGTTTGTTGCGATGCGACCCACCGGTGGGTCACTTAGGTTAGGTTCTGTAATTTTTTCCAAGTCTTTTAGTGATTATGTGTACAAAGTAAAGATTTGCACCGGCTAGGCAATCGCAACAAACGTGTTAAAGATGAAGAGGGTAGAGGACGTTTGGGTAGTCTCGAGAACGAGCAATTGCATGCGGTTGTTGACCAAAATCCACGTCAAGGTGTTAGAGAAATGTCTCAGACACTTGGCGTCAGCATTGCAACAATCTCGCGGCATTTGAAGATTATTGGAAAGGTGAAAAAGCTCGATAAATGGGTTCCTCATGAGCTCAATGAGAATCAAAAGCTTGGCGTTTTGAAGTGTGCTCGATGCTCTCTCTGCGCAACACTAACGATCCCTTTTTTGACCGAATTGTCACTTGTGACGAAAAGTGGGTCCTTTATGATAACCGTAAACGATCAGGTCAATGGCTCGATCGTGATGAGCCCCAAAACACTTCCCAAAGCCAATGTTGCACCAGAAAAAGATTATGGTGACTCTGGTGGTCAGCAATAGGTGTTATTCACTACAGTTTTTTGGGAGTCAATGAGACCATTAATGCAGAGAGATACTGCAATGATCTCGCTGTTATGCATGCTCGATTGAGCGAAAAGAGACCGGTATTAGTGAATCGACGTGGTCCAATTCTGCTCCACGATAACGTGCGACCACATGTTGCAAGAATGACCGTCCAGAAACTCACAGAACTGAGATACGAGACTTTACCACATCCTCCATATTCTTCAGATCTTTCACCTACTGATTATCATTTATTCAAGCACTTAAGCACATTTTTGGATGGTAAAACTTTTAGGTCTAAACCAGAGGTGGAAACGACCTTCAAAGATTTTGTTGCATCACAGCCATTAACTTTTTATCAACAAGGGATAAATAATCTCGTAGTCCGATGGCAAAGATGCATAGCTGCTCAGGGTTCATATTTTGACTAAGTTTAACATCTCTATTGTTCATTTACCAAGGATTAAATGCATGCTTCTGAAATCGGCCATTATTTTTGTAACAACCTAATATGAATACCAGGACGAATTATTGTTCAGAGAAGTATTGTTCAGAGAAGTATTGTTTAGAGAAGTATTGTTCAGAGAAGTATTGTTTCGAAAGGTATTATTTAAAGAGGTACTTTAGAGAGGAGTTTTGATGGAAAGCAAAGAAAGGCAGTTCCCATTAGAAGGCTTAGAGTAAGTTTTTGAAACTTATACTCAGGATTATTTCTTACCAAAAAATTTATAAGGACTTCATTTGTTCCAAGATTTGTTGCAGTCTAATATTTTCACTTGCATGTAATACATACATTTCCTAAAATAAACTTTTTCTAAAGCATAATGAACACTTATTTGACAGTATACATTCGAATATCACTCAAGTAAAGAAGACACAAACCCTCCTGTACAACCGTTACTGTGTACTTTCCCGTAATCAATGACTAACAGATATGCTATAAATACATACAGGGTGTGCCAAAAAAGTAGTCACTCTCTGGATGCTCATTACTAGGGGAAGACGATACTACGGGTAGGATATCAACATTTTCTTTTTTACACGGAATTCTATGAAACTTAATGTCACTTCTTTTAATATAACTAATTAGACTTGTATCGATATATGTCCATAAACATCTGAATTAAAACAAACTATTCAAGCCATGGGCAGTCAAAGAGCGAGTATTTATTCAAGAGATACCTAGTTCTGGATATATATATATGTATATATACATATTTATCTATTTATATTTTGTAGAGCTATTGGAGCAACACACCTGCTGCTTCTGAGCATCCAGCGCGTGCTGCAGAACTTGCTGTGCAGCGTCGCCCTGCTGCTGCACAGCGCTGCTCAGCTCGCTGAGCTGTGCAGTATTGCTGTGCAGCCGCTGCACCACCGAGCTTGCTTCTGTGTTGCGTTCAGCGTTGCGCTCAGCAGCAGCCACCTCAATGTCCTTCATTCTCTGCATATCCTGCAGCTGTTGCTCGTGCTGCTTCTGCTGCAGCTGCAGCACACGCTGTAACAGAATACAATAGAATAAGGCAATAGGAACGAGCCGTTTGGCCCATTCTTGGTTCAATACCGAAGTCCCATGCCGTAAGTGGATTCAAGTGGATTCTTTGATGCATGGTTCTCATTTACCTCCTACTGCTACAACTATAACGTGTACGGCAAGTTAAATACAAAGGTGTACATTCTAGAATAAATTTATCAGTAATCTTGTCCTTACAATTGGAGCCTCGTCTATCATTACAAAATAACCCATAACAGTTGCAACAAGTAAATAATTTGCAACCACAAAGTGCTTAATTAAAATATAAGATCACAGAAAAATTTCATGAATTCAAATTGTAAAAAGTAGCTTTTCAGTCACAAACACCAGGATGACAAAACTGGATTTACAGCAAACTTTAACATAAAAACATCGAGTGGCAGCAAAAGGCTGGAATTTTATAGTTTTCATGACATTTAAGAGTGCAACGTAACTCAATGGTATGTCACATGCTTTCATGCCTCCCCCACATAGCATGGAAATTTCATTGAATGAACATGCTGCGTCAATCAACGCAGAGAGAGACGTATCACATAGGAAGAATTGCACTTGCAGCAACGAAAGTTGTAATTGTATAAAACATTACAGTCGCGTACTTCCCACATGACGTAGTTAAGCTACCTAGTGAACAGCGACTTCTTTCACTGACCTCGTGATGCTGCACGAGCTGATCGCTTTGCTGCCGGAGTAATTTCTCCTTCTGCTCGTGCAGTTCGTCGCTGAGTTTGAGTTTGTCCTCGTAACTTTTTGTGAGGAATGCAATTTGCTGGTCGTGATGCACCTGCAGTGCCTCCAGATCAGAGCTCAGCTTCTGTGCTTCATTCTGAGCTTTCAGAACAAGCTCGTCAAGTTCTTTCTTGCATTTCGCAAAAGCTTCTTCAGAACTAGCACTGGAGTTAGTTGCAGTGCCGCTAGGGTGGGTTGCAGCGCCCGTAGTGTGGGTTGCAGTGGCTGTAGGTTGGGTTGCAGTGGCTGTAGGTTGGGTTGCAGTGCCTGTAGGTTGGGTTACAGTGCCTGTAGGGTGGGTTGCAGTGGCTGTAGGGTGGGTTGCAGTGCCTGTAGGGTGGGTTGCAGTGCCGCTGGGGTTGGATGTTACATTCGGATCCAGAATAGAAGATGAGTCGTCAGGCGGTCGCGGTTGACCAGGAAGGCTACAGTTGGAAATATTCAGCAAAGCGCTATGAAGTCTGGAAAAATAAAGACCTTCATTAAAATACTCCCTTCATCCTTCAAATGAAATAACGATCAATTGTTGACCATAAACAATATATTCCGTGGTCACAACCCGTGCGTGAAGTCTATTGAAGCTCCACACAAAGAATATGCACACTAAAAAAATGGTAGTAAAGAACTCATAACTGAGTTTCCCTTACACTCATGAATGATGTATCGTAGTGTCTCAGATTGGTAGGAACATTAATAATAGTAGAAAAACTATTAATGCTTCATTTTTCGGCTTTCTAAATGGGACTTAAGATGTAATTTTTTCTACTCTACTTCACAAAATGCAAGTGTGAAAGAACAGTATACCTCAAAGCGTAAATTAGCTCAAATGTTTCTGAAGGCCTGACAACTCCGTGTCATGCTGTACGTTCTACATCTTGCTAGTTGTAGAGGCGTGCAAGAGACTTAGTCAGTAAAAGTTGGAATAGTAAGCAGTGCTGAAACAAATAACTCGAGTTAATACGCTCCAGCCAAAACTTGCTCCGATGACACACTGATGACGTTAACAAGCAGAATGCAAAGTACGACACTTTAAAGCTATGTCTATGTCAATAACATGAACATGAACCAGCTGTTAAACTGACATGACCCATGGAACACAACATACAAAACGCTAGGGCATGACACTTAAAAGGAAATCTATGCGTATATCTACTTATAAATATGGCCCAGCTGATACACTAACACAGCACGGCACATTCATAACATCTACAAACGTGACGCTTATCTACGACATTTTCAGAAAAAGAAACGTTAGCCCTGCTACTAAACTAGCCTTACCACTAACACTTTAAATCATAGTTCACGAAATTCAAGGAGACAACAAGAAGAAACAGCGAGCAAGCCTCGTTGAGGCTCTCAATCACCAAAAATGATTCCGAAATCTAGTTCAAAAATTGGATTTTGAGATGAGAGTTTCCCCTATTATAGAGACAAACGCCAGTTAGTACACAGGCCAACAGGTTGTTCACCTCCGCACAGCTTCCTCCCGTTGCTTGGAGAGGAGCATCATCGCAGTGCTCTGTTGCTGCGCCTGCTGTGTGAACTGTTCTTCCAGTTGCCTGAGCTGCAGCTGTAGCTGTTGCGCCGCCTGTTGCTGTTGCTGGAGGAACAGCTGGTGCAAATTTGACTGTGCTTCAAATGAAGCTGCTAGTCCTGAAACTATAAGCCATACATTAGTAGGTATTACATCAATTTTACCCTCATTTCCGAGTGCATAATACTTAATGAGTGTGCAATTCATTTGAATTTCCTAATATATTTTAATTCATTTTAATGAATTTTTGAACTTGAGAAGTGTTCATGGACATGAATTATATCCCCCTACGAATAATAGGAATATCTTCATGTACACTGTTATGTGATTTTGTATTATTCTCACGTAAAAACAAAACTAGTATGTATGAAGATCAAGTTAAACCAACCGTCAATTGGACAAAAAGAAGGCAGGGCTGCTGCAGCTGCAGTCGTAGCTCCAGTGGACGAGTTAACTGTTCCTGCACAAGCAACACAACCACTCATAAAACAAGCTGTTACAAAAATAACGCAACCACTCATAAAACAAGGAGCTCTTACAAAAATAACGAACGACAGAAAATGGTAAATAAGGAAATCATTCAAATGAAATAACCAGTGCCACAGGAAAGTGGAGATTATTATGTACTAGATAGCTCCCGTGGAAATTCCACTGTTTACATTTGACTAATTTAAAATTATTATAAAAACCAATGTATTAAAGACTTTCGACAAATTATCGAGTTTTCAATTAATATTTTTCATGCATATACACAGCACTTCTATTCTGTATCTTATCTACCGATAACATGGCCATGTAGGAGAAGGCAAATAACGGGGAAAAATGGCACGTTTACAGTGATCCAGTGCCTTTGGTATCCACAATACAATGCATATAATACATGTATACCCGTTCTGATTTCAGTTCAATTATTTTTCTTCGGTAATACATAGGAAGAAATGAAACGGACACACATAGAAATGGAGACGCACAGTCTATTATATAAGTAGATTGAAAATTCTATATTAATTAACCGTTTACCGAGGAAATAGGTCCTAAAGTCCTCTTCGAAAAAGTAAGCTAAACAACTGTCTAGTTTTTAAAGAAATAGCAACAGTAGCTCATGATGAAAGCTGTTCAAAGATGAACTCTAAAGTCTGAATTATATTCAAAGACAATGCTCAATTAAAAACACACAATAGTAAGATAACAACAAAGATGTAACTTAAATAACACACACATTGACCTGTTTCAGCAAATTAGAGAAGTGGCTGCACATCAGAAAGTTGATTAAAAGATGAAATTCCCAGTTCCTATACTTTACCCCCAACCCTTTTACACACCGGATACCAAATGTGACCGTGATGCACACACAAACAAAATGCAATGAAGTAAAAATCTGGCTTCTGTTTAAAAGGAATCGTATCTAACATATTCCCCGCCCAGACTATCTACAGCATAATAAAATAAACAGTAGGAGTGATAAATGAAAAAAGTCAAGGACCGTGAGTGCTACAACCGCAAAATATAATAAGAAACAAAAACAATAAAAATAAACCCACATACAGAATGCTGAACACAACAAACAGCAAATTGATTAAAAATTATTCTTTGTAGCTGCCTTAATAATTTCTCTGATTCTTTGGTTACAAAAATCGATAACCAAGAAAATTTTTAAAAGTAAAACATCCTGAGATGTAGCACAAGATGACAAATATATCTATGTGGAATGAAATAAATCATTAGTACTGATTTTAAGGGAAATTTCTGATATCGAAATATATAAATGCTATATTCTCACATAAAATATCCATGATTGTTTTCCCATTCTTGACTAGCTGTGCTACAGAGAGTTATAAAAATATCCAAACTTTTAGTAGTGAAGAATAGTATAGATATTACCACACCCAAGGAAGCAAGAAAAATCTTTAGCCTTTGTCATTTCCAGCACAAAGAAGATTTTCTGTAGGCACAAAGAAGATTTATGCCTACAGAAAAAATGCCGAATGTACATGTGCATTGAAGAGGTGCATTACAAAAGACATCTCTTTAACAGAAATAAAAGATCTTCTATACATAAGGAAGGTTTAATAAATAAATTAAATACCTATTATGAAAAATAATGAAGTTGAACAATAGCACAGTACAGTTTCTAGTCAATAAACAAATGGCACTTAGTTTTCAAAAATTAATAGTTAATGCATAACATCTTAATTTACTTAGACCGAAATTTCATACAATTACTGACCTGCACCACCAGTTCCATCGAGTCCTGGTAGTACATTACCACCAGGACCTGGTAGTACATTACCACCAGGACCTGGTAGTACATTACTACCAGGACCTGGTAGTACATTACTACCAGGACCTGGTAGTACATTACCACCACCAAGTCCTGGTAGTACATTACTACCAGGACCTGGTAGACCACTACTGACAGGCTGGACACCTCCACTACCACGAGATGCTGGACGAGATGCTCTACCTTGAACAGCTTCAACCCCACCAGTAGTACAAGTAACGTTTGTATCTTTAGGTACTCCTGTAATGTCTGAATCATCAAAGATGAATGGTACATTTTGAACGGAAGCTGTGGTTAGTTTTCCCCTCTGCCTACGTCGACCTGCATTTCCTCTGTCGCCACTCCCATCACCATTTGGGAAACTTGACAAAAATGATAAATCCAGATCACTACTTTTGCCTGGCTTTTGAGCGGATTTTTTATCACTAGGATTGTCACTAAAACCAATCTTTTGTGAAGTTTCTGGAGACTTAAATTTTTCATCAAATGAGATCCCCATTTTTTGTGAGTTTGATGGTGATTTTTCTTTTTTACCCCCTTTCAGAAGAGAGTCCATAAAAGAGCTTTTAGTTTCTTTTTCTGTTTTTTCCAAACTTCCAAATATATCTGCATCATCAAAAAGATCACGGCCTCTAGTCTTGCCACCACTCATGTTGTCCAGGGTCTTCTTAGCATCAGGAGAAGTTTTCAGAGATGACTGGTCTCTTTTAACTGTACTGGTATTTAAAGAACCAGCAGTTGTTGGAGCAAGGTCTAGTTTGGGAGAAGGAGTATTCCTTGTATCTGTGGTAGAAAAATTTAGAATGATACACTTAAATGTACATATATCATAATATTGTGTTAATTATTACACAAGAACCCACATGAATTGTATACAGTGAATGAAGAAATTCAATTTCAAGAAATTTACTCAATGCATAGAGCTAAATTTAAAATAATTTAATTTAAATATACTACTATAGTAGCTTTGGGTAGCAGCTGATTGTAATAAAAAATGAATAAAGAGAATCAGTCAAGTAACTAGTGAGTTTTTACTTGTCCTTACCTCTTCGAAGTGAACTTCCAGTTCTTGTACTGCTTTCATCAACCTTTCCTGCCACTCCATTACCTCCATCTAAAAAAAAAGTTCCCTGTTTTTTATCAAATAAAATAAAACCAAAGAAAAATTTTCTCCAATAAAAATAAGATGTTTATTGAGTTACCTGGCCCGTGACCCCATTATTATGCTGAGCAATTAATTTCACAGGCATCAGAAAATTTAACACAGTTTAATGTGCAGAATAAAGAAAGGATAGAAAAAAAGGAGTTAAAGAACAGAGGAAAAAAACAAAGAAAGGAGAGAGAACAAAAAGAGGAGAGAGCATAAAGAGAGGATAAAAATAAGGATAGAAAAAGAGAGGATAGTAAAACCATAGGATAAAAAAAGAAAAAAAGTGGAGAGCGAAAAAAGAGAGAATGGAAAAAAAGAGAGAATGGAAAAAAAGAGAGAATGGAAAAAAAGAGA
>VCRD01004967.1:26060-39350 GCA_006783055.1 Trinorchestia longiramus
ATGGAAAAAAAAGAGGAAATGGAAAAAAAAGAGGAAATGGAAAAAAAAGAGGAAATGGAAAAAAAAGAGGAAATGGAAAGAAAAGAGGGAATGGAAAAAAAGGGAATGGAAAAAAAGGGAATGGAAAAAAAGAGGGACTGGAAAAAAAAGAGGGACTGGAAAAAAGAGGGACTGGACAAAAGAGATAAAAGAAAACACGAGGAGAGAGAACAAAGGTTCCCAAGTAAGGGTCCAGGTGATGAGGCCATCCTTAGTCGTCACCAGAATAAAGGGACGTGGCACAGCTATAATGCAGGAGCATCTATTTTACCTCAATGAAAACTAGGAGGCAACAGCAAGTGAGAAAGAGCAATGCAGACAATGAATATTGAGCTGTAATAAATATTTATATGCAAAGTAATGATAGGTTATGAGTAATGATTTCATCTTTTCTAAATTGGTACATGCATTAGCATGTGAGAAAATTCAGGCAGCTAGTGCTTTGACACAAAAGAACAGAAGTGTATCCCATTTAACAAATGTTGACTAGTAATATAAACCTTAAGTAAAGAAGATGGAGCTTTAGTTAAGTACAGAGTTTTAAATTTTTGTATGTAATGATGAAATACAATATTTAAAGTAAAGATTATGAAACCACAATAAAGGAAATGGATACACTTAAAAAATTATTTCTATTTTGCAAAGCCACTTCCTAGTAATAAACACAAGCAAGAAAATAAATAAAATATAATGAATTTCAGTGAAAATAATTCAACTTTTTAAAACTCTGAAATGAATCTGAAGGTCAATACAACTGAATTTTTCAAATGACTATAAAACAAAATTACTGAAAATTTTAAAATTATTTTTCAATTCCTGGAAGTCAGCATTACAGTCATTATTTTAAATATGAAAAAATAAGAAAAAAAGAGCTTAGTAACTGTGTGCTTAGCATAAATAATTCTTTACTAAGTGTTCTACATATAAACATCAGGTATGATGCATACCATCAATGCATTTCTGGAACATATATGACCCACTAGGCAATTGAAATACATGTGTGTCATCCCTAAGTGTACACCCACTACACTCAAGAGATTTACATTACTTTCAAATTGGCACATTATATAAATTATATAAATAAAATAGGCAATATAAATAGGCACATTATATAAATATTGGGTACTATAAGTCATATAGAATTATATAATCATTTTGTAATGAGTCAGGTAATTTTTGCATAAAAATTCATGTCTGAGAATATGACTGATGCTCCTTTTCTCTCATCCTATTTTACTTCTGATTCTGTGGGTGATTGAGGTGCATGCCTCTGAAGTATAGTGCCTTAACTTTAGATGGCATGGGACTTGGGTAGCAGCCCATGAATGGTCCAATAGACTTATTGATGCTGCCATATTCTATTCCCTTCTATTCTATTTCACAGCAAACAAGAATTAAAAAATAATCACACTTAAACCTGCCCAGCCTTTACTTGTACATTAGAAGTTCAACATGTATAATTTTCAGTTGAACATGAAGAAGCAGTAACTACCTTTGTTACAGTCCCTGCAAAACTACTAGACATAAAGAGGTAGCAGCTACCATTTGTTACAGTCCCTGCAGAGCTACTAAACAAATTACTAGCTACCATTTGTTACAGTCCAGAGCTTCTAAACAAAGTGGTAGCTACCATTCGTTACAGTCCCTGCAGAGCTACTAAAAGTGACTTTTTTAGGAGTCTCTTTAGTAGAACCAACACTGGTTGCATCTGGGGACTTGGGAGACTTGATAGAAGGCTTAGCAGGGGACTTGGAGATGTCTGGGACAGCAGAGCTGGTCTTAGAGGATTGCGGGGACTTGGGATTGCGTCTGGGCAGTCCATCATCATCTGCGTCCAAGTCCTACCAGGCCAAGCAAAAGTCCACAGATAATATAGGACATAAACATTCATAAAGTGAGCAACATAAGCAAGCTGTCTCATTTACATGAAATAATAAAAACTAAGTAACAAAAAATACAAACTTGTAAGTAAAAATCAATATAAATGGATGTCAATCCCAGTGGTATTACAATTAAGGACAATAAAGTTAAGAACATGGGGAATTATTAGAATTAAAAACATCAACCTCTCATACGATTGCATAAGGAAGAACAGAAAACATAAACCACACGAGAATGTCAACAACTTACAAGATTTTAGAACATTTTTCACTGATAATGATAAATAATGTGCACTTACATCAAGTAGTCTATCCATATCCTCTTCAGAGAATGGATCACTTCCTAAACTGCTATCCATTGTAAATAAAATAAAATTGAATGGCTATTATAAAAATACTTATAGGTTGTTAAAGAAGTATCTGTAGGTTTTAAATCAAACCTCACTGCTTCTTATTGTTAATTAACCTTAATATTAGCATTATATCATAAACACTGCAAATCAAAAACATACTAGAATTAAACAATTTTGCTGCATGAGCTTTAAGAATAGTAGACACCACTTGTGCTTCTGAGCCTCCAGAGAATCTAGGAAAGTTCTAACTATTTACAATGAAAAAAAGTCTCACAAATAAAATCTCCTACTAATATAATCCAGGATAGTGCTCAAAATAATAGAACACTCCTTTCCTAGCCTTCTCATACTGAGCAGATGCACAAAAACTCGGGTTTTTTTTAATCAGTAATGTCATTGAAAGTGATAAACTGGGTAAGATGTGAAGACATGTAGATTGTTTTCATATATTCCAGTATTTGCACAAAAGAGCAGAACAATTCTGCATGGTCTGTACAAAGTTATGTTGAGGCATTTTCTCTTTTGTTGAACAACCAAAGTTCTTGAATATATTCCTCTAGATTTCAATGCAGGTTTTCAGCAGCTGTGAGCAACATTGGCTGTATAATCTAGCACTCAATTACCTACTGTAACACAATGGGTTGACCCTCCACAAGTTTATGTTTTACTTTTTTGTCAATATTGTAATGAAATCAAAGGGTAATTTTACATCCAAAACTACAAAACAAGCTCTCTTTAACTTGCCATGAAGTAGTATTACAAAAAGTTTCCATAATACTAAATATTTTGGAAAATAAAAGAGGTAATATGTAGCATTAGAACTCTGTGAGATAAATTTAGCAATGAGGATCCAGCTTCTTACAATATACAAACTGCAACTACATCTTGCATTTTGGAACTATCTGTACACATGCCATGTAGCACTAGCATCAAGAATCAGGCCACTACTCAGTGAACTAAGGAACTTTCAAAGTAGTGAACTTTATGTTGCTTAGGTCACTCTGTGGGTGACACAAATGTTCCAAATTGGGTTCCCAGCAACAATTAAGTAGGATGGGTATGTACTGGGTTTCCAGTAACAATTAAGTAGCATGGGTCTGTACTGGGTTTCCAGTAACAATTAAGTAGCATGGGTCTGTACTGGGTTTCCAGTAATAATTAAGTAGCATGGGTCTGTACTGGGTTTCCAGTAAGAATTAAGTAGCATGGGTCTGTACTGGAATCACAGAGCCTGCAACCTACCAAACAGTGATCACACAATGAGGATGTGCAGTATTTAGATGATGTGTGACATCATATTTGCTCAAAGCATTAATTTCAATGAGAAAATATGAACTTACGATACTCAGTAATTGACATTTATGTTTTTCAACACATGAGACAGAAAGTCTGTAATACAAATTTTTTAAATAACTAATCTAATAGTCACAAAAAAACAATGCCACAATCATTTCAACTGACAATCATGTTTTCTATAATCTTCTTAAATAATTTTCACAATCAATCAAAATAGAATAACACTGTTTACACTAATGAAACATGATTGTGAAAATTACAATCTAAAACTCTGAATTGTAATCAACAAAGGTTATACCTATGCATCAACAAGCATAACTATGTATCAATGTAAGTTATACCTATGTATCAACAAGCATAACTATGTATCAATGAAAGTTATACCTATGTACAAACAAGCATAGCTATGTATCAATGAAAGTTGTATGTATCAACAAGCATAACTACGTATCAATGAAAGTTATACCTATGTATCAACAAGCATAAAAATGTATCAACAAAAGTTATTTCTCACATGCATCAACACGAGTTATTCCTATATATTAACACTAGGTATATACATGCATCAACAACAGTAATACCCATGTATCAACAAAAGTCATACAATGTATCAACAAAATTTATACCCACATATCAATAAAAGTTATATGTACATATGTATCAACCAAAGTTATACCCATGTATTAACAAAACTTAGAACTTTGTATTAAGAAAAGTTATACTTGTGTAGTATTTTCTTTCTTCCTAATTAAGAGCAGAATTATGACCAAACAGTGTATGATGTCACTCTTGTTAACACACATTAGATACTCAAGTACAAATTTAGCTATGTACAAAATAAATCTTTTGTGTGTATGATGTTTTTTGATTAAATGCTGTTCTTTGTAAATTCAAGTGGAAAGTACATTAGATGTTCTTTTGCTCTCATTGATTAATTTTTCTATAACAGCTGATGCAATCTTTACATGACAGATAACTTGCACTTTCAATGCAATTTATAAATCATTTATAAATTACTTGCATGTAAATTATCTGGATACCACATAGACTTGTTACTTGTAACATCTTTTAGCCTTAACTTCACTTCCAGCATAACCACTGTTTATAACACCTCTGTGTCATCTTGGTAACATTCTCCCTAACCTTGTTCTACGAGGATAATATTTTTCAGTTACTATGCCTGCATTTAACATTGATTTTAAATTCAAACTGAAAAACGATTCAAGCGTCACTTCAGTGTTATCTTTAAGTGTATCCGTTTTCAATTCGACTATACATAAAATTATACAATCAAACTGGAAGCGTGTTTAAAAAAATTCCGGTTGTTTGTTCTTCTGAAACTTAGCCTGATATTTATAGAGAAACCAACAACGTTAGCAAGTAAATTGTAGATGGCGTTTAATCACCATGTAGACAATTACAGTCGGGCAAACAAAAAAAGTTAATATTCAAGAAGTATCACCTTCGAAGCGTACTTAGTCTTCCCAGTTGCAACACGCAACGCTACCCTCCTTAGGAGTATGCCGGTGTGCTCGAATGCCGGTGTGCGAAACAATGGTGGTGGTGGTGGTGGTCGGTACCAATAGAAAAGATTTGATTGTATTGTAAGAATTGTAGCTAAAAACGGCCAAAATAGGCCAAATATATGTCTTGATTTGTTAATGTAATAAACAGAGAATAAATGTCTCACCAGACTCCATATATTTTTTTAATGAACATCAAAATATGCTGCTTATCTCTGTCATATGGTTTTTCTAGTGAAGTAGAAAACGGCTGCTTGACTTCGAGGTTGCTGGGGCTAGAAAGATCTCCATAGCATTTTTAATTATTAATACGAGCTTTTTTCCTAATCATAGCATCCAAAAAACTAGGATGACTTCTGTTTCTTGGTTCATTTTCAACGGCAGCAAAAAGAGTAAACATTATCACGATAGAGATATTGCTTGTTGGAGTTGCATGACATTAAAATTCATGAGTAAATAATTTTTTAACATGTTTGGGGCAAGAAAATTTTGCATATATGCCAAGCCAGAAGGTTATTGAACCTTTCTAAATTTTATTGTCTAGTGTATGTACCTATATCCAATCATTTAAATTAATGTTACTCATGTACTGTTTTATAACATCGACATTATTGGCAGCTAATGACATCGTTGGCAATAATAATACCGGCCCTACAAACTCTCCTCTATTGGTTCGGCTCCAAATATCATTTAGACTGAGTAACAAAAGATAATTGAATACATTTGTGACATCGCATAATTTAGATCCATACGAATATTTAGATAAGTATTCCAATGAACGTACCGGCAACATCCATAAATATTTTTGCCTGCATTGAGGAGAGTAGTAATGTAATAGAGAGAAAATGGAGCAGAAATTTTACTTATGCCATTTCAGTACCGCACATATATCATGACAAATATTGGTACCTTTTGTTTCACAATTAACTATAAACAAAAACACTCTGATTTTGTAAAATTTTAGTGAACTACCATGACGTAAATGCGTTGAATTACATAAAATAATGCTAAAAAATATTGTTAATACGTGTATATTACAAAAAAGGACAATAATAACCAATAATAACCAAATGGCCAAACACAAAATCAAAATTTTCGAATTTTGGCTGAAAAAGGCCAATCTGGTAACACTGATTAAGTTTTTTTCTTCTATGTCGTGCTTATCAGGGCTTCAAGAACAACCAAGTTGCAACCATCAACAATCTTTAATATAAGGAAAAGTAGAAGTCAGTTTGTAACAGAGGCCCCAACTACAGTTGGCCTTAAAGTTTATGTTAAGTTAAGTTAAGTGTTATTAAAAAAATCATTAAATTCGTGATTGACCTGTAAACCACTCGTTATTCCTCTTCTGAAAGTTTGAAAAATGCATGTATAATGTTAAAAACTCTGTTGTTAAGATGTTCCATGTAAATACATAGAAGCTAAATAAAAAGCCTGTTTAGCTAATTGTAATTGACAAAGATTGCTAGGCCTCAATTTTGGTAGTAATACCGAAAAGGGTTTTCAGCTACAATTATATAATGACCACGTGACAAAATTTTTTTCATGTATTCAAGTAGCGTCTGAAAATATTGATTCAAGGCTATATTAAGATAACGAATTCTTATTTCGTGGTCGTTTGCTCACTATGAACCAAAAAACTATTATGAACCAAAAGACTATTATGAACTCACACACAAAACGGAAAGTAAACTCATTCCCATCAGAGTTGAGTCCCATAGAAAATAGCAGAGTTTTTAATGTTTGTTAATTTTTTCTTGCGAGGTAATTATTGTGTAGTAGGTAATACCATTGAGAATCAACCAATTTCATACCAGGAAGAATATTCTGATCAGCAGTGGTCAGATCTCACTGAGGAAGCTGAGTTGAGTTAGTGTTGAATTTAAATTTTAACTTTCACTTTGGCTGATATGATTTAAATATACCACACTGATGGGCTTAAACATATATAAATCTACATACGATCACACATACACTAAGCCAATCCTAGAATAAAACGAATAAGCTATAGCACAGTTACGTAATCTATAATATAATATGGCAAGTAAATTACTGCACTAACACCGAATATTTCATGGTATTTAATTTTTAGTACTTGCCTTTTTTTCGTCTGCCGAGTAAGTTAGCTCGTGAGATACACTCCTATCTATTTGTGAATGTATTTTGAGTTATAAACTGTGAGTTTTTCAAGTGCCATCACATATTCAGCAACAAGGATGCTCTTATCTAAAAGTAGAAAAATATCGCTTAAATTAAACTGGTTAGAATATTATTAGCATATACTAGAAATAAGATGGTTTGGGATATTTTTCTTAAGTTAACCGAGTAACTATCCATCATAATTACCTTGTGTTATAATTAGTAAACTAAGCATTTACCGTGACTCAAACTAGGACACTCAAAGGGTGACCTCCCAACGCCAACCTGAGAAGCTTTTCTTACATTATTTGAGTAGTCACTAGTGGCACGGGAACCTAATAAAACACAATTTGCTTCACATGAAATGCGTTGGACCCTACAGAGGAGCTTAATAAAATGCCATGTACTTCACATAAAATGGGTTGGAACTTGTGGCAGAGGAAATACCGGGATGACAATAAAGGTACACAAGATTTTTCAAGGTTGACACAGAGTTTTCAAGTTTACAAAATGTTGCGTGTTGATCACATGATTTTTTTTGATGAAACTAAACGAGTGACTAGATGAATCAAAGCCAAGGAAAATCAGCTCAGAGGACATTAAATTATGAACCATCAATGAAATAAAGACAAAAAGACAAAAATGACACAGAATTTCAGAGGAGTGCAAGAGTTGAACAAAATATATTAACTAAACACAGTAATGTACATACTCGTATTGTTTTTATAACAAATTTTGATCAATAAGGGATTAAATCATAACTATAAAATTCTTACATATATATATATATATATATATATATATATATTTAGATACGAAAAATACAGGGTGCGACAACAATCTCACACATTGATAGGTTTGTTTGACAGAAACGAAATAGAGTAAAAGCCGAAAAATACGCATTTATTTTTTAATTATATGTTTCATGCCAATATGTTTCATTTACTTTAAAACTATATCTGTCAAGTGGGTGCCTCACTTTCCACACATTGCGAAGACAGTCACCAAAGTAATCTATTACTGGAACGTGCCAGATCATTTCACCGCACCCTGTATAAAAATATCTTGGGCAGTGGAAAATTCATCCCGTATAAATTAACAAATAAATAAGTCTCATCGAGGTAAAGTACTGAACGAGTTCTAGCTTAAAATTTCATACGATACATAACGCACAGTTTAAAAAAATAACATATACATACTTTTAGCTAGCTTTCTGATCACATGCCAGAAAGCAAGTGAATCATTTACGTATACTCGTACATATGTCCGAGGTTAGGCAGTGTTAAATCAATAAATAACTTTAATGCTAAAATGAAAGATTCTTTGAGCAATTTGGTTCAAATAGCGTTCTCCATGTGGATCACCTGCTGCGAACTATCATACATTTAGAGCAGCACCAGACTCCTGAAAATAAAAATGAACAGGAGTTCTTCTCTACTAATCGAAGAATGTACGAAAAGTGAAGGAACGTCTCAAAGAGATGAACAATGGATGAATCAAGTAGACAGAAAAAGAATCGAAAAACTCGTGTATAAAAAGTGACCTATGCGGCACACCAGCCTCTCCTGAGAGAGAAAAAAAAATTAAAAATGAAAGCTAAAGCCTCACAAACCACGAAACTAAACTCAACGAAACATAGCTACAATAAGCTTGGCTGATGCTACAAGTATTATAGCTGCATTTGCAATTGAAAGACGCAAATTCCACAAAGTGCTCGAGTTTTACAGAGGACAGACACTTCATACTTGAATACCTCCCTCAAGATTTGTGTGGCAGTCATACTGAAAGATAATTGTCTTCAGGGCATTCTTCCGGCACAGCCACAATCAAAAACTGTGCAATAATCATCAACCCACCATAGATAAACATGAGAAACATCACCCGTCTACCATAAACGGGATAATTACTCGTATATCCCATCAAAAGCCAATAAAACAACCGTGAGGCAATAAGCAAATCGAGGCACAAAAACTCAGTCCAATTTGTCCTGAATACACGGTCAACTGCCATCTGAAACGTGAGGCGTATGCCAAGCTGTAGCAAGACACCCCTATTGAGACTGTACTGTAAATCATAACTGTTAGTGAATCCTACAATTGTAGCATCATATACAAATTGTCAAGAAATCGCTCAATTACTAGGGCTTCTTTCTTCTTTTTAAAGATGTTTTGTCACCTGGCGTACGGTTCCTTACTTTACCTGCATAGCTTTAGTATGTGCTCTCTAGTACACACAACAGTAGGTTGGTTCCACCCTCCGAACACAAAGTGAGCGTTGCTGAGCAAACTGATCACAATATTGGTACAAATCTGTTGCTAGTTATGCCCTCATTCTAGTATTCGATCACGGAAATTGTTCCTGCTCTTAAGCATTTAGCCTTAATGAACATTTTAGACATGTATTTTGTGGATTTTTAACGTAGTATTCCAGAACCTCATTAGATCCTGAAGTTGAAATTCTTTCTTAACGAATTATTTGGTGCATGTTCCATCAGAGCAGTCAATCAACAATTGGAAACTGATCTACCTTTGTAATGTTTTTACTAGCTTTCTATATAGTCATGGACGAACGGTTTCGACTGAAGTGTTCTTCTCCATGCGTTGTACACTGATTTTTTGTGATGGCTTGTGTAAGTTCAAAACATTCGAGTATTTAAAAAAATTATTTTTTCATGAACTTGTTTCATCGAAGAGTTTCTAACATCACCCGAAAACATGTACAATCTTGTTTACCTCTGTTGGATGATCATACTCGTACATACAGGGTGGGCCAAAAGTAGGGTTAGTTACTTCATTATCTTTTTAAGTGTTAACTGTTACCCTACTTTTGGCCCACCCTGTATATACGCATGTACATATTATTGCATTGCTAGCACTACGATGGCTAAGTGTCAGAGGGTAAGAGTGTTACAAAATACAGTGTACATCTCACGCTGCGGATGCCCTCTTCCAGTGCAGCCATACATGGCGTTGATCTTGAGACAATCTTTCTTGCTGAGCATGTCGCGCTGGCCAATGCGTACACCTGCCACCAGGGGGCGCAGTGTAGGGCTCACACCGTCCTTGCTGCACACAGACATCTTTGATGTTTGTGGTCATGGTATGGAAGTCACTCCAAGATAAATTAAATAGAAGGCACTCTCAGATAAATTAACCAGAGGTAACTTAGATAATGGAGCACTCTTTGATGAATTATATGGAGGCTCCTGTCAGATAAATTATACGAGGGGCACTGTCAGAAAAAATGATATGGAGATCACTGTTAGATAAATGATATGGAGGGTCTTCTCAGATAAATAATATGGAGCAACTATCAGATCATTAATAAATAGGTCACTGTTTGACTCTTGGTATTTGATTGCTTGGTATTTGCTGACTTGGTACATCCCTTAACTTCAAAACAACGCTAGGGCGAAGACGTACAAGTCTGTGAAACTCAGCAATGAATGTGATTTCAAGTAGAGACCAATCGAAGACGACCATTCTGAAGACTGCTTTATTATGCAAGTATTCCATTCAAATGACAAATAAAAACTCATTCTGGTGATGCTTGTGGTCTTTAACATTGATAAATATGGACCTAAATTTGTAGCTGACTTATTCCTCAGAATCAAAAAATTCTAAAGAGTTGAAAGAAGCCAGATGAGAAAATCAATCTCTGAACATAGATCAGCTCCAAACAAGTCGTCTGCCATTCGCTTAACGAAAGAAAACTGAAACTGACAAGAAAAATGCGCATTATGTCGACTTTTTATTGGACCTCTGACGTATTTAATTATTGACTTTGTGTGAGATAACGTCCAATAATTGTGTCGCTTCGGCATCTCACTCGAATTTTTAGAGTTTTTTTTAAATTGAGCAAAAACACAAACTACACTTTAAATAAACGAATTATGCAGAGCGTAGATGACGAAACAGAGTGTAGATGATGAAGTAGAGTGTGGATCACAGAGCAGAGTGTGGATCACAGAGCAGAGTGTGGATCACAGAGCAGAGTATAGATGAAGCAACATAAGCCGTCAGGAAACATAGACAACATGACACACCTGAAGTAATGCTTGCCGTAATGCATTACAGAATTGTAATCATACTCGAAGACGTACGAGGTATTCACAAGGCTCAGTTTTTCGAAGTTCTTCCCAGAGTCTGCCCAGTGATAATTATTTCATTTAGTTCACAGGAATTATTGGTTCAGCTGACCTGTCAGTATACATACTTGATGAACTGAACACAGAAGGAAACCTAGCAAAACACTAAAAAATTCTACGGAACTTCATACTCACATTCAAGTTACTGGAAATCCACAATAGGATTTTGTAATGTAGAGGGAATATAAACGTTTTAGAGAGCAGCGTGAGAGAAGTAAGAGGGGAGATTGCGAGTATTAAACAATTATTTCCAGTACATTTGAAGTGATAGTGAGAAAAGTTAATTTCAACTGCATATTATTAATGCTACAACATGTAGGTAGAAGCTACAGCATAGCACACCTGCATCACAACACACCTGTAACACAGCATACTTGCAGCATAGCACACCTGTGTTACAGCACAGCTGTTGTTCAGCACACTTCCAGCACAGCACAACTGCAGTACAGCTCACTTGCAGCACAGCACACTTGCAACACAGCACAGCACCCACCAGGCGTGAGGTTGTGCTGCAGTACAGTCACGTACAGGTCTCTGTCAGCCCTAGTGTGCTCGTGTTGCACACCCAACACGTGCAGCAGCTCGTGCAGAGGCTTGCCCACCGATACGAAGCAACGCGATGACTTCTGGTCAGCTGGCTGCAACCCCACCACCTGCAACCCACCCTTCCGACCCACGTACGACCAGCACCTGTGGGTTGTGGTGTGTTGTCATACATACACCAGTGGGTGGTGGTGTATTGTGATACATACACCAGTGGGTGGTGGTGTGTTGTGATACATACACCAGTGGGTGGTGGTGTGTTGTGATACATACACCAGTGGGTGGTGGTTTGTTGTCATACATACACCAGTGGGTGGTGGTATGTTATGATACATACACCAGTGGGTGGTGGTATGTTATGATACATACACCAGTGGGTGGTAGTGTGCATATGTAACTGGTAAAATACTTTCAACGTGTGGAAGTAAATGTACAATGTGCAATACGTACTATAGGTATACTAGATGTATGTGCAACACAGTGTTCCTTCACTTATCGCGGGTGTTACGTTCCAGGACCACCCGCGATAAGTGAAAATCCGCGATGTAGGGACGCTATGTATATCTTAATATCCTGCACATAATAATAATGTAATATCATTTTATAACTACGCACATGCGATAGTCCGATGCTGACGTGAAATGGAAGAGCGGTGAGGGAAGCTCAGCTCGAACGGAAGAAAACAAAATGTGAAGGTTACTGAGCCAATCAGCGAATAGGATATAGAGCAGCATTCTATGGTTGGTCGCTCTCTATCAGTCAATTATTCGTGTGTTGTTTACAATCTCACGTCGGTAAGTAGCGTCTCAAGCGGCCACAGCGTAAATCCTACTGTTCGTTTTTGGTGTATTCATCCGCAGAGTAAAAACGCTATTTACTGTAAATCGTACTTTTTTATGATTTATAATATTCTATTAGTATCAGAATGATTATTTTTAATATATTCTTATACATTTTGTGATTTTTAATGCAAAATTCATCAAATATATACATTACTGTACAAGACGTAATACGTATAGGTAGAACGAGTACCGCAAAATCCCGCGAAACAGCGAAAATACTGCGATAAATATTTTGCTTTCATATATTTTGAAAACCCGCGAAATAGCGCATCCACGATAAACGAAACGCGAAGTATCGAGGGAGCACTGTATATATCTACATTACATATAGATATCATTCCCTGTAGATGGTGAACTTGCTTACACAATTAGTCTCTGAAGATGAGCACACATAAAAATTCCCATCTAAAAAAATAATTACGATAAATGTATTATATGTATTTTGAGATTGGTCTTTTAGTACAGTAACTAGTGACCACATCACTGACCATTAGTACAGTAACTAGTGACACACTCACCCACTAGGCT
>VCRD01004968.1:0-21549 GCA_006783055.1 Trinorchestia longiramus
GGTGTATGTCGGCCAGAATGATGCTGGTACACAGGGGTGTATGTCGGCCAGAATGATGCTGGTACACGAAGGTGTATGTCGGCCAGAATGATGCTGGCACATGGGAGCGAATAAATGTGTCGTACATGTTACTCACATGTATGTTACTCGTGTTCATGTTGCTTGCATGCATGTTACTCGTGTTTATGCTACCCGTATTCATGTTATTCGTATGTATGTTACTCGTATTCATATTGCTCGTATGCATGTTACTCGCACGCATGTTACTTGTATACATGTTACTCATACACATGTTACTCGCATGCATATCATTCGTATGCATGTCACTCGTACGCATGTCACTCGTACGCATGTTACTCGTACGCATGTTACTCGTACGCATGTTACTCGTGCGCATGTTACTCGTACGCATGTTACTCGTGCGCATGTTACTTGTATGCATGTCACTCGTACGCATGTCACTCGTACGCATGTTACTCGTACGCATGTTACTCGTGCGCATGTTACTTGTATGCATGTTACTCGTACGCATGTGACTCTAGTATCAGTAGGAGACCGAACCATAGCATTCAAGACAATGAATGCCATGTTGACATAAAAAACACTTGCTTCAGTCAAGACGATGTGTTCACGTACGTGAACACATCGTCTTGACTTTGGCATTATGTGTCATGAGCAGAGTGTGATGATGCACATGTGCGCAGGAACGTGCGTACATGAGAGTATGCTAGTGTTACTTTAATAGGGATCAATTCATAGACTAGAAAAATAATACAACGACGGGAAAATGTTTTGAGTAGCTAAACATTTAGTCATACAGAGAGCGCTCCAAAAATTATGATTGGGAACATGAGACTCCTATGTTGAATTCTCGATGTCTACGATTCAAGTTAATGGTTTTGTCATTGAAAAAATTATCAGCCTTGCTGAAACGTTGAAATTCTACTCATGAAAAGTCAATGGGGTTAAAAAATTTATCTTATTGACAATATGAATAATTTATATATGAAAAAAATCTTGCGTTGTTGAAATTGAAACAATCATCAACAGTGTTTGTAGTGTTAATTTTCCTACTTAATAGTTCCCCTAACCATTTACCGTGAATTCTGGCAATTTCAGTTTGAAATATTCTTTTGTTGTTAATGATGAGCGTTCAAACAATGAGGCTCATTTAAATTAAATATTCTGAAAGTACGCTTTTAATTTTTCTACATGTTTGCACTTTTTGCCAATTGAAGAAGGTAGATTAAAATTATTCTTAAAAAGGGGGTATCGTAAATCAAAAGGTTAGCTCAAGTTATCGGAATTTACAGTGCGCAAGTAAACATGTTGAAATCGTATAAAAATGCACAGCTTCATCGCAGCCAAAATTACACTGCGAGCTACTTGATTGAGTGAGTTTTGTACCATTCGCTGGTTCCAAATCTTACAAATTCTCTACATTTCCGTTATAAAACAACCCTTTTGCTACCTAGGAAGGTCGTTGGATTCCCGGAAATTTTGCCCGTTTTGGTTGACTGGAGATACAGTCCAGGGAATTATGGCTCGGAAAGCCAAATTGTGTTGCCTGTTCAGGGAGAGCAGTTATAACAGCACAATTCTGGAATAGAAGCGCGATGCCTATCCTATGCAAACATCCTCCGCAGCGCTTAACCGAACAGTCTACGGGTTTTGCTCCCAGCATTTCAGTATAGCGCGCTGAAGGCTCTGCCCAACACTCCTCGACTTATTCTGATGGATTTTTCGATTTAGCTCCTCCATCATGAATCCTGTTGCTGAAATGTGACTCTTCTTTAATGCAGAAACATCGTATTTTTAGGGGAAATTCTATTGCTAGTAGGTTGGGAATGCATACTTAATTGTTGTAATCAATATCTTTCTGGAAAAAAGTATGCACTTCATTTACTGCAAATCATTCTATAGGAGTAGGAGCTATGATAATAATAATTAGGATTTATAATTTATAAGCATTTATTGCAGAATGCACCTATAATCATCACTTCTGCAAAAAATTAATTATCAACAATTAATTAAAATTTAAGTAATTGAATTAAACATTACTTGTATGCAGATTTTGAGTTCTACATACAGGGTGTGGTTACACAACTTCCTTTTCATCAAAGCAAAGCGCTTTCAAAGAATGGAAATATGTTGCCACAACCTGCGTTTGAAATAAATTCCTGCGAGTTCCTCACACAAGCACAGAGGAAATAGTAGCTCTCTTACAAGGACCTGATCGTATTCCGTAGATTTTGCAGTCAATTAATGCGTTTCCATCACAGATGTTTGACGATGTCTTCAACAAAGGTTTGATGTTCTCATTGAAATTTTAATGGCATCCGTGTTCCCTTTAGCTACTGAGCTAATCAGTAAAGTTGTAAATATCACTAACTTCTTCCTTGAAGTGTCGCACGAACTGGAATGTTGTGTTGAGTAGGAACGTGCCGGGAACAAGTTGAGTTAATTAAATTTAGAAACTTGTCAGTTGCTTAAGAACGGGAAATAATTACTACGCTCATCCTTTGATTGATTTTCTACAATGATGGAAAAGTTCAATGAACTCAAGAAAAGTATTGGAAGATATCGTGTTTCTGAGTATCCAGGAGACTGAACTCTACATGCACAGGCCTTGATAAATTCTCTGAAGCTAACTCAAGAGAGGCATGATGATGGTGTCAGTCTAAAACAGACGTCGTCCCTTCAGTATGTAGCGTTCCTTTTACGTGCCTTGGGTTATCCACTGTGAAGTCAGCTGGTTAGGCTCGATGAAATCGTGTTTTGTGGCGAAATGATGAATTTATTTCTCCAAACTCTGTTTCTTAGTAGAATTAGTGTTTTTAATATTTTTGTATATTTTTCTTTACTCGGCCCACAATAGAAAAAAAACAGAACAAGAGCAGGAAAATTCTATGCGAACAAAAGTTTCCCTATTGAAACGTTGGCTAATGTTTTGAAAAGAAAAAGGAGAAGACATAAAATACAGCCAATCTAACGCATAAAATAACAAGACATTATTCTCACTAATAATACAGGGTGCAGCAACATAACTTCTTTTTTGCCTTTGAAAAAGTTATGAAAAAGGAAGTTATGTTGCCGTACCCTGTATTATCTACAGTCAGTAATCTGGAGTTGGTCTCACTGTACCTATTGACTGTATCTTCTATCTATTTTCCCTTCATGTTTTCGAGGCGGTAGAGAGCGCTGTCTTCCTGCAACTCCTCTTCGTGTACAATCGTCCTGTTCTTGTGTCAGTTTTTAACTACAATAATAAAACGCATTTTAATATTCAAAACATTATTTCTTGTGAGAAACAGTATCTAGAAAAATTAAGCTACAATTATTTTGTAAAGAAAAAATACTCTTACGAGCCTGATCTGCAACCTTATTTTATATTGGTCTCATAGATATATGTAAGCTACATGAGCATAAGCGTAGACAGTTACACAAATATTTTTTCTCGGTACTGTACGTTCACTGAAACCACTGTCGTGTTGTTTGTTGAGGCTTGCTCATTATTCATCATAGCTACCTTACTTTGCAGTTATATATTTAAGAACCGGAATAATTCTTATGAAAGAGATAGAGAGTGAAGAGGCACGAATGGCTTTCTCTTGTAGTCCTGAGTGATACTACAAAATTTAAAGCACTATTGATGCTTGCTGACGTAGCGCTCACTGAGGCCTACCTATTCCTATAAAACTGGAATGCAACTACATGCATAAAATCGAAGTCACTTTTGGTGCAATTACTGTTTTATGTTCCCTCAAATACAGAGTTTCCACAATGTCAGAATTTTGTGGAAAATACGGGCTCCCAGAATTTCACCCATGGCGATGTAAACTACGAAAAAATTTGTTTCGTCTTATATCCTCTGAAACTGTAATATAAATATGCCTTAAGCCACGCCGATATTGAGCGTTCAGTTCACGGCGGATCGGCGCGAGATTTTGTCTTTATTCGTCGCCAGGGTCTTGGAATTTGCCCTGGAAGCATCCGGAGAATGTAATCATTCTTAAGAAGATGTGTTAGCGCAACGGGAGATTTGTTTAGATTTGGGCTGGGAGGTTCGACCGCAACAGGAAGTTTGTTTAGATTTGAGCTGAGAGATTCGACCGCAACAGGAAGTTTGTTTAGATTTGGGTTGGGAGATTCGACCGCAACAGGAAGTTTGTTTAGATTTGGGCTGCGATATTCAATCGGAACGGGAGGTTTGTTTAGGTTTGGGTTATGAGATTAAGCAGCAACGGGAGGTTTGTTTTGATTTTGGCGGAGAGATTCGTCTGTAACTGGAAGTTTGTTTGAATTTGGTTTAAAAAACTCGAAGTCTGACTATCGCTATGCAGCGTTGGTTTTAAAGCACTGAAATAATGAATGATTGTTGAGTGTGAATAATGCACACAGTGCATGTCAACACAGACGTCCACTACATTGTGCAACACGGTATAGGATTTTAGAAATGCTTCAATATATGCTATTCTTGTGTCCTACGCAAGTATGAAGGCTTTTTAAGGTTTCGATATCAACCATAAAAATTGCATTGCTATTCAAAATGGACAATATTTTTATCCCTATTATAATTTTCATTATAAATTTAAAGTTATTCTGAGTACATAAAGAGAGCCTGTTTAGACTCAAAAACAGGACGTTTAGTGAAGAGGAGTGTGTCAACGTTGTATAAACTCAAGATTCTTCTAAAAATATCATGCTATGGTTGTCCTCCTGGCTATGTTTCCTATAGACTAGTCATGTATATGCCTAGCGAATGATAATCTAAGTTAAAATTATTTTAAGTTTTGCAAATACGACTGAACGGTTTGTAGAGGCTTCTACGAAAACTTTTTGCACCGAGAAGAATTGTTTCAAGAATTCCATCTGTACCTGAATATTTTCTCATGTATGTTGTGTGTACATTTCATGTATGTTGTGTGTACACTTCATGTATGTTGTGTGTACACTTCATGTATGTTGTGTGTACACTTCATGTATGTTGTGTGTACACTTCATGTATGTTGTGTGTACACTTCATGTATGTTGTGTGTACACTTCATGTATGTTGTGTGTACACTTCATGTATGTTGTATGTACATTTCATGTATGTTGTGTGTACACTTCATGTATGTTGTGTGCACACTTCATGTATGTTGTGTGTACACTTCATGTATGTTGTGTGTACACTTCATGTATGTTGTGTGTACATTTCATGTATGTTTAGTGCATATTTCATTTATTTTTCTCGTGATTTTGATGAACCTTTTATTTATCTATCGTGCGTGTTTCGTAATGTTTCACGTATGTTTATTATGTGTTCAGTGTATCTTTCATGTACACACATGCTGTGTATTCTTTGTAAGTATTTCATAATTTTCTGCATACTTTGTGTGTGCTTAATGTATATTTAATTTATTTTTCGAATGAACTTCGTGTGTATATCATTTAAATTATGTGAGCATTTTGTGTATATATTTGTGTGTACTTCCGATGCTTTTCGTGCACGAGTATATTCAGACAATCATCAACTGTACAAAAACCTGTAAAAATTTTTACTCGCCCGGCTTCTTCTGAGAAAATTACCGAAGTGCAGAAATCAACGTCAATTAGTCGTAAATTTTACTGTAATTTTAATTATGGGCTGACTTAGTGGAGTAAACGCGTTTATCAAACTGCCCGCTGTTTTATATGAATGCAACGCACAATCACGAGTCCAAGTAGTTGGTCTGTAATCAATAACTCTTATTCCATTAATATCTTGCAACTTCTTCAGGTGTGTTGAATGCAAATTCAAATACCTGTTTTTATACCAGTGAAATTCAACCATTATCTCTTTTCAAAATCAAAATTCTCATATTAATTTGGAAATTTCGAAATGGAAATTGTGAAGTCTCTTTGTATGAGTCTTGTGAGCGCGAACGTTACCCGGAAATGACGCAAATTTTCTCCATCGAATACGTTTCCTCATTGCTTCAAGTATTAATGACTCTGCCTCCATTGGGACGTGTAGAGCTATATCCAAATTATGAAAGACGCGTGAAAATGTAATCAATATCATAACATAGTTGGAAAAATGTAATCAAAATTATCAGAAGTGTGCTAAAATGAAATAAAAATTATAAAAGACGTGTAAAAATGTAACTGGAATGATAGAACAAGTGTGAAAATGAAATGCAAATTTTAAAAAACGGGTAAAAATGCAATCAAAACTTTAAAAAGTGTGTAAAAATGCAGTCAAAATTATTATAAGCGCATAAAAATGTAATCAAAATTATGATATCATTGTAAAAATATACTACGATTGCACAAACATGAAATAATATATGTTGATAAGAATTTGAAATAGTAAAGGTTAATAGAAGTTTTGAAGAGTAAAAGTTTATAAATTGTTAAATTAGTAATGAATCATAGAAGTTTACAATTGTAGAGGTTAATAAAATGTTAAAATGGTTAAGGCTTATGAAAGCGTAGTAAAGGTTGTGAACTCTTGGAATAGCAAAAATCAATTAAAATATTGAATTGAAAATCATGGAAGTTTAAAATAATAAAACTTGAAAGCCTACAGTGCTAAAGGTTGAAAGCTGAGAATAGTAAAACTTGAAAGCTTACAATAATATAAGTTCAATGCTGAAAATAGGAGAATTTAAAAGCTTACAATACTAATAGCTAAAAGCTGAAAATAGTAAAGGTCAACAAAAGGTTAAGCTTAAATGCAATAAAAGCTGAAAAGAGTCAAGGTTTATTTTAAAGCCTCGTGTTCCAGCGTGACACTCTGCTCCTGATAGCATCGACAGCGCCATCCCGAGATCTCAGCCTGAAATGAGCAAATTTCCAGTCCAGAAATTAGGCTAATTTGTAGGCATGGCCCAGTCTGAGAGTTGTGAGACTTACAATGCTTGTTCCCCTGTCTTTTGGTCACAAAAATTCCGTGACAGCTGACCTAGACCACGGTTGCAGTCTCCAAAATATTCCACTTTATCGGCATTTTTCCGGGCTTTTTGCTCGAGATGCCACGGAATGTTCAGCAAGAAGAGCGAAACTTGGGGAGTTGTGTGTGAGGGGGAGTGTGTTCTGCACGTAGAAATGAGTGAGGGTGAGTGCGTCCTGCACATAGAAATCTGTGTGAAACTGGATTTGCAACTGGAGCATCACCTAGATCATAAACTGGAACATCAGCTGGGTTATGAGCTGGATTATCAACTGGAACATCAGATGGAGCATGAGATGGAACATCAGCTGGAACATCAGCTGGAACATCTGCTGGAACATCTGCTGGAACATCTGCTGGAACATCTGCTGGAACATCAAGTGAAACATCAAGTGGAACATTAAGTGGAACATCAAGTGGAACATCAAGTGGAACATCAGATGGAACATCAGATGGAACATCAGATGGAACATCAACTAGATCATAAACTGGAACATCTGCTGGAAAATCATCTAGAGCAGTGTTTCTCAAAGTTTTTTCAATCACCGCCCCCTTAAGACACTATTTGGTTTTCCACCGCCCCCTAATGATTATATTACTGTATATTATACAGTAATACACGACCCCATTCAAGGCGTACCCTCCTACCGCCCCCTTGCATTTCCTCAACGCCTCTAGGGGGCGGTACGGACCACTTTGTGAAACACTGATCTAGAACATCAGCTGGAACATCAACTAAAACATCAGCTGGATCATGAACTGGAACATCAACTGGAACATCAACTGGAACATCAACTGGAACATCAACTGGAACATCAACTGGAACATCCACTGGAACATCCACTGGAACATCCACTGGAACATCCACTGGAACATCCACTGAAACATCCACTGGAACATCCACTGGAACATCCACTGGAACATCAACTGGAACATCCACTGAAACATGACTTAGAGTGTCAGCCAGAAATTCAAAGTCCACACTCGATGTAATGCACTCACGCCGCTATGCTGGTATTGCACTGCTGGACCAAGTGAGGGCAGGACGGAGGGGCGGAAGTGAGGTTGCTTTTAAGGAGCTTAGCCTCCTCCCTTCACCCTCAGCTGTGACCAGGCCTTGGGTAAACGCTTGAGGTGAGGTTTTGTTCCAAATAGTCCTGGAAATGCATCCTTCTGAGGACACCTTCGTGTTTAGGAATCATGCGTGTATCCTTCCTTCAGAAATTTCTCTTTATTCTGAAGGATGTTTTTTAAAAATGTTATTATTCATAAATTATTTATTAAAAACTAATTGAAATATATTCTTCAATGGGAACATTCGGGGTTAGGAATTTTTCACGTACCCTTTCTTTACAAATTATTCTTTATACTTAACGAATTATCCTTCCAGAATAATTGATATGGATTACTCTTTAGGAAATATTCCTTAGGATCTATTCTTTTGAAATTATTCTACAGGAATTGTCCTTTTGAAAATTTTCTTTAAGAATTATCCTTTTGGAATTTATCTTAAAAACTACTCTTTCAGAATTATTCTTTAGGAATTACCCTTCAGGAATAACCTTTGAAGAATAATTCTTTAGAAGTTATTCTTTATGAATTACTTGAAATGTAGCCATCTCAAGAAAACGTTCGTGTTTATGTATTAATTTATTTGTCAAATTATGTTCGTTTTTAAATTTATCCGCACACTACGAGAGCAGGTAGACGGAATGTTGTCCGCTGAATGGTTACAATCACAATGATATCGGGAGGTTTAACAGGTACACTTTCACTTAGAGATGCCTGAAATGAACAACTCGCAGGTAGTGGTTGAAGATTGTAATCCTATATTGTTAAGAAGAGGTGATTAAAGTGCTGCAAAAAGTGCTGTTCGTTATCCTTGTCTGTTTGGAAAGTTTTTCGGTCATTGTGATGCCTCTGAGGAAGTAACAACTCTTACGTCCGCTGCTGCTGATAGTGCACTGCGGAAGTGATGTGATCAAACTCTAAATGAACTGAGGTGGTTTATTTTTCTTTAATCCATACGAGTATGACTTGGGAAAATCAGTGAATGAAAACTGTGCCCTCGGCTGTTTAAGTATACTCTCGTGCAGCTGTGTTTAATATGCTCAATACAGGGTGTCTCAAAAAAATGTACTCACTCTTTAACCGTTGCTAACATGCTGTCTTCTTTGTGTTGCAGGTGTGATGTTCGAACCTTTGCGAACATGATTCTTTAATCACATTTAATCATGTTCGCAAAGGTTTGAACCTCACACCTGCAACACAAAGAAGACAGCATGTTAGCAACGGTTAAAGGGTGAGTACATTTTTTTGAGACACCCTGTATTTAATGTTATATCGATATCATTATTATTTAATATGCTCTGATGACTTTGCTGCTGGGAAACGTAAATTTTGACCTATTTTTGGGGCCAAAAATACTCTAATAAATGTTCGCAATTTTCTGTGTAGGAAGTTATGTGTGTATATCATGGCTGCTAGAAATTCTCAACTCAATATGTCTCACCCTTAATTTTCAGCGAAAGTACAATGAGGTGAAGCGTATTACGACAGTTCGAAACTTTTAGTTTCTATAATTTTTTCGAAGAGATATGACCGTTGAACTTCTATAAACTGCAGTATTAACCACAACAACAAGTATTAGTGAGCAAAAAGAATATAGTATCTGTCGAGTATTGTAATTTTACACACAAGTTCCAAAACCGGGCTATTAAAAAAAATTCTGTACTGTAATAAATTATTTAATACTTAATTGATACCACTTTCTTTGGTATTACTGCTCTTAAACGGTTTCTGTTGATTTTTAACACATTTTGATAAAATTGAAGCAGAATCTTGGCCCATTCATTTTTGGCGATAGTCTTCAATTCTCAAATGATAGACTCTCGTCTCACTCGGATCTGAATTGTAAGTTGTCTCCATAAATTTTATATCCGATTCAATTCCGGTGATTGGCTTACCCATTTCAGTACATTGATATTCTTATCTTCGAAACATTCTCGTTTTGCCTGCATGGTGTGTTTAGGATCACCGTCCTGTTGGAACCACCATTCATTTCCTATATCCAGTTTTTTATCTGATTTATGTAAATTATCTTCTGATATCTAGCGATAGTTGACGCTATTCATCGTTCCTTAAGTTATTTCCAGTATTTCTGGTCCATTGAGTGCAAAGCAGCCCCATATCATTATGCTTTCGCCCCGATGCTTCGCACTAGGGACATTTTTTCCTGGTTGTAAGCAGTTCCATCTTGCATCCAAATAAGCGTTGCACCGGTCTAGCAATAAAGCTAAATCTTGCATGTATAATGCCATATAATTTGTTTGAAAAAGTCATTGCACTTAAAATACTTTTTAGCAAGCTGCTACCATGATTTAAAATAGATTTTCTTTTGCAACGGGGTATAGCGAGGAGATCGTAAATTGAATTTCTGCCTATGAAGTTCATTACTTATTGTTATTCTGCAGGCCTGTGTCTGCTAGCACCAAGGTTATTTTTCAACTCTTTGTTAGAGGTAAAAGGATTATTTCAAACTGATCGTAAAATACTACTGCCACTTAACGAAATCTTTTGAGTTGCTCTAGATTGCGGAAAATTGTCTGTAGTCCCAAATTTCTTCCATTTCTTTACGATGAAACCTACTGTCCTGAGTCCTGACAGTAACATTTAGGCTCTTGGAAATATTGTGAAAAGTGTTACTGAAAGCATGCACATAAATTAGGCGATTTTAAAAATCTTTTCATAGCTTATTTTACTTAGGCATTTTGCAATGTTTCAGAGTGACGTGTAATTGATGACTGCTGCGTGAGAGAGTGAAATAATAGTCTGAAAATAATAATTATATTCGAATAATTTATAGGCAATGCGATGATAAAACATTTTGATAACATAATAATATCACAGTGATTATTATGAAAAAATATAATGATACTAGTAATGATTATCACACGAATAATACTTAAAAATAAAATTCTTACAGTGATCACATAATTTTGTTTCTTATGGATTTTTACGGGATGAAAAACTTCCCGGGTTGAGAATAAAAGTTCTAAAATGATTGCAGTTCCACTCCCGAAACTTAAAAGTAGTTTTTTTTAAATCAAGATTTTTACCCCAGAAATTGTCTTCTTTTGGTTTCAGATAAATCTCTTTACAAGAAATGTTTTCTCAGTTTAATTGTGACTCATTTTATTCACATATGAAAAGAAATCGCTCATGTACTCATATGCTCAACTAATACATTTCAAGCGTGTCCGCCATGGGTGCATCTTTTAGGACTTCATTATTTTTACGTGTTACCTTCCCACACACCCTCTTCCAGGGCATGTACTCGTACATTAGTTTCCTTACTCTACCCGCCCATTGTTTAAAAGAAAGAAAGAAACTTTCTTCCATTCAGATATTCCATTCCATAGCATTGAAGCAACACATACTATGAGCGGCGATGCTATCCAAAACCAAATCTTTGAAGCACGTTCATTTTCAGTTACCATCTCTCAACACCCATTTTCCAGGGTCACGGTCTTCAAGAACGCTTGCTGTTCATATTAACAGTCTACATATTTTCCAATAAAGTTGTCCACTACGGTTTTATTCTAAGTCCGGGCTGCCCTGCACGGGACATATAATTGAAGTGAGCTCCCTGGAGGACCTGTTTTTCGGTGCTCAATTTTAGGCGCAGGTCTTGCAAAGACTCGGATGGTCATAACCTGCTCTCAGGTGCCGCTATATTATCGACACTTCTCTGAAAATATTCCCAGGCAATTTAAGTTGCTGGCTCAGAGTTCACTTTGGACCCAAACTCTACGGCGCTCCTATGCCTGATTTCGAGAGGACTCTAGTACATATTATGCTCACTACTTGACTAGGTCGCCTTTATCATTGGAATAGTAGTATTTGATTGAAAAGTTATTTCAAACACAGTTGGTTCAGTCAATTTATCATACTTCAATCAACCCTAATAAATTCTTATGAGAATTGTAAAAGTTAAATTTTCATCTTTTCTATGAGATATGTGGAGTAACCATTTAATGTTTTTTGGAATGTGTTTGCTGTATTAAAGAGCAGCGTGCAGTTGAACTGGTACACAAACTCAGTGGCGTTAGCTCATTTATTTTAATCGACCACCAGGAGTTTTTTTTACGGAAAATGATGATTTTTCGTACATTCGTCAGTTTCATGGGGTTATAACTAAGGTTTTTATCCACTGTAACGTATTTCAGAAATTTATCAGTAACTATTTAATACTTTCTACTCGTTTGATCGTATGTTATGCTTACGTAAGTTCAAATTCTTCTACCACTTAATATGTTTGCTTTCACTGAGGTCACTACCTATGCTTGTACTCCACTGATCCCTGGTTCGAGCTTTCACGCAACCCTCGAATTTCTCCTGTTTATGCCGCAGGGAACCACGAAAACTGGTAAACTAACCGACTATTTTCTCAAATTCCCAGGTTATCCCTAAGTGTCCTAACAAGCCTCTACCTCAAACCACATCATAAAAAGGCGGGTGCAGTAGCTGGGAGCATCATCATTCGATTTAAAATGTTAGTATTAAGTTAATAACCTAATGTATATATACTGTATACCCGATCGGATATAAAGTTTTTTATTTATTTTCTGTATATCAAACAATATATCACACAAAATATTTAAAATATCTCACTTTACACGCTATTTCCTTGCTTAAAATTTTTCACCACTTTGCCAATCTACTTTCATCCGTTGTTTTAATTTCGACAAAAACTTTCCAAAAATTTTTGTGAGTGTGTTCCAGTGCACACATTCACATTTTTAGTACATCAGCATCTGCAAAACAAACTCTCTAGTATCTGTTAATATTCCCGTTTCATTACTAAGTGCTTGAAAATTGCAGCCTTTAACGCTGTCATTCGCCGTTTAAATACACTCAATGGATAGATAGGTACCATTTCCATGGTATCTATCTATCCAGTCAATCAAGGGGATCAAGTACAAGGGGCTCAACTTCTCCTGCAACGGAAACCAATTACACACGCTTTCTTCATAATGATACTCTCCTTTATACTTGCTTTAAACTTCTGATGACATACAGCAACCTTTTTCTTCCTCTCACTGGAACATCAGTCGACCCTAAGTAAACGCTGCAAATTAGTAATGATACGGAAAAATTGTGGTATGAGGGCCAACAGAAGTGTTTATACGGGTGTGATAATTTAGAAAGTTGAGTGTAATGAGCAAGTAAAGAGACTCAGAGTTGCAGCTACAAATATTTAATTAACGTGTAGGAGACGAAATTTGTGAGCAGCGTAGTTGCAAGATAGCAGTGGTATAGATTGTACAGTAATAAGAATGTTTAAACCTCCAGAGAGAAGTGTTCAGTAGCACCCGGTAAAATGTGATGACGTAAGAGGAAGGGGCAGTAGCCTATTTCGACTTGTGCTAGTTGTGGATGAACGGAATGATACGAGCGCTTGGAGACAGAAAAATTCATGCAAAGATTGAAAAAACTGCGTTATGTAAAAACTAAAATTAATAGAAAATGTGCACGTACCACTAAACCACTGACGCAGTCATGACAATACCTGACCTTTTTGGGGAGTTTAGCTGCGGAGGAAAGGAGCCAGCACTTTGTAGCATCAGAGGTAAATAATTCAAGAGCTGTCGACCCCTCCACCTTCAGCTGCTGTACTTGCATGCACCGCAAAAGAGTTGAGATCAATGTCTGTGGGTCGTTGTTGATGGTCTGTAGGATATAAATGATCTGATTGTCGTTACTAACACTTCGGTATGGGTGGAGGAATGGTGTCAACACATAGTATAAGAGTGAAGAGAGTTGTTTGCAATTAACTCTCTTGTACTTGCACATGTATATCATCTTGAATACGTGTTAACTGACGCAACTTGATGTGGTCGGACAGTTTCTTACCAACTGATTGATTTCAATTACACAACCTTATTGTTGATAAATGAACAACTTCTTGCGACTCCACGTCAATTTACCAGACCTAATGTCTTACAAAAGTGAGCCTCACCTCCCTGCAGCTCTCGTGACCCCTACATTTTTACAGTCCCGTGGCCTCGTTCAACTCTGCGTTAGTTTAACAGAACGATGATACAGGGTGCGATAACATAACTTCCTTTTTTTCAAAGGAAGTTCCTTCCAAAAAAAGGGAGTTATGTTGCTGCACCCTGTATATGTCTTGCAGTTCTATTTGTGCTGACTCCAACAGCTCTGCAGCAGCTCTATACTGCCTAGCCTTACAGCAGACCTTTTACCCAGCACTGCAGCAGCCCTATACTGCCTAGCTCTACAGCAGCCCTATACTGCCTAGCCTTACAGCAGACCTATTACCCAGCCCTACAGCAGCTCTATACTGCCTAGCCTTACAGCAGACCTATTACCCAGCCCTACAGCAGCCCTATACTGCCTAGCCCTACTTCATTGCTGCAGCCCCACAGGTCTTATATAGCCTCCCAGTCTCCCTACAGCCGGACTGCAGCACCAACACAAAGGGATGCTATATGCTCTTGGAAAAAGCCTTTTAACTGTGGAACGACGAAGTGGGCCTGGGAGGCCTAGTGTCAAAATTGACAAGCCCGTAAATTGTTATTGAAAATTTTTGTAGAGAATAAAACTCTATGACTTTAATAAAAGGCATAATTCAATAAAATAATTGAAGTCATAGAGTAATTGAAAAGTGGCTGGGCCTCATAGGCCCACCTAGATGCTACTTATTTGCATCCGTCGTTTCAGGATTAAACATATTTTAATTAAAATGCACATAAATAAAAACAGAGTGCCGGTATTTCAACACTAAAATTAAACGCAACAAACTCAGCGGTGAACTTTCCATATTGCAGCGAGTCTGATACGATCCCGTATTTGATTTGAATTAATTCGGAAGCCTCTTGGAATGGAAATTGCGAAGTCGAGTACACTTGCAAAGATTTCTATTCTGAAAAGCCATGCCTTCCGCAAAGGAAAGATTTATTTTCGGAATTGTATCGTTATGTCCTAGCAGACATTAATAAGATTTGGCCACTGAAAACAGCAAGTTTCAATGCATTTTAAATTGAGCAAGATTTAGCTTCGTTCTATAAGGTATAAATACAGGGTGCAACAATATAACTTTCTTTTTTGAAAGGAACTTCCTTTAAAAAAAGGAAGTTATGTTGCCGCACTCTGTAGTAGATGACTTTGTTAGAACACATGTAATTTCAAGTAGTTTATTTAGTTACAAAACACTTATAGATACATGACAGATTTCCGAGCTTAAGGAAGTCGTTTGGTGGGACGAGGAGGCTTCTAAAGGTTCAGAAATTCTCTTCTTTTAGCCTTGGCCTGCCCGGCTTATTTATGACTCAGTCTTGCACAACTGATGTCAGCAACTCAGGGAAGCTTCTCATTAAGTACCGAGATTTGGATGGCGATGCTTACAGACAAACAGGCTTAGGCGCTACTATTCTTTGGTAAACAAATATGTGCAGCAGGTTAAATATACTTGTTGGATGTTTTAAATTAAACTCAATTTGTTTTAAAACCAACTCATTGCTAGGGGTTAATAATCAGCAGTGTCAAATTAAATTTTGATAGTTTAACTCACTGTGAGTATGCAGGCATTTAGTACAGTATGAAGGTATTTAGTGCAGTATGCAGTCATTCAGTACAGCATGCAGGCATTTAGTATAGCATGCAGGAATTTAGTACAGCATACAGGCATTTAGTACAGCATGCAGGCATTTAGTACAGCATACAGGCATTTAGTACAGCATGCAGGCATTTAGTACACTCGGGCACCATAGCTGCGGTATGAGCCCAGTCCAGAAATATGACAAGCAAAATAAAACCACTGCACTGTAGCTAGGTTGTTAAGAACAACTCTAGTGAAGTACTGATGAAGAACAGTTTGAAAATTAAATCTTAATTTACTGTGTTTTTGCGACTTTCTTTTGTTTTAGATGTGGAATGATGGTGTTCTTAAGAACAGATTTCTGCAAAAAAAATCCTTTTCTACAGCACACAATAGCCAGTGCACTTTAGTAAGTATACAATGGCCCGTACACAATAGTCAGTACACAGTTGCCGGTACACAATAGCCAGTACACTGTTGCCGGTACACAATAGCCAGTACACTGTATCCAGTACACAGTAGTCAGTACACTGTACCCAGTACACACTAGTCAGTACACAGTAGCCAGTACACAATTAATTGTAGCGAAAACCCACATCCATCTTGTGAGAGTTATAACGCGTGTTTGTGACGCCTTCACACAGTTGACTACGACCTCGTGTCTGATGGTCATAAAAAAATTCCTTCATTTCCATTATAGTATGATATCTAGTTCATGTATTGTCATCGGATTTTCAATTGTTAACGCTAAAATCTTATGATTAGTGATGCTGCTCCCAGCGACTGTTCCCATGGCTGAATTTTAAGGAAATAGTCGGTCTGTCAGTGAGTCTTCCTGGTTCCCTGGGTCATAAGCCAGAGAAATTAAGAGTGCTGCTTGGAGACTCGAACTTGCCCAGCACAAGCGCTATTCCTTCATCCTACGCAATGGGAAGGCCTTTTTCATGCATGTGTCTCGTTATTTGATTGGGTTAATAATTTTAGTTCTTTATGCGTTGTACTTCTTAAATGCCGTTTATGTACTTGAAAGAATATTAATAAACTGTGCTTGTTTTGATGTTTGTATGTTGACTACGTTGCTTCTCCTGTCGTTTAGAAGACTAAAATGTGTTTGGTGTTTTTGTGATCGTGTCATAACTACACATTTCAGGTGGTCATAGAGGTGCTTCTGTCATCATTCTAAGCTTCATAACCTTCACTATACTTTACCTTTTGCTGCCCCTATTCAACCAAAGTTATTATTGCTTCTATTTACTTCTAAATAATGAAAAGATCTCGATTTCGTTTTGTATCATTTCCTTTTTTGCACACGTTATTAACAATAGCCTTCTTCTTTTCACTTCCATTCTTTGGGACCAGAAATATATCACTAGCTCTAGGCGCTCCATGATCTTTTCTTCACATGTGCTTTTGGTGCCGTCTATACCTGTTCCATTTACCTGCCTCAAAAACTAGTATTCATGAAAACAGTATAAACAAATACAACATCCATAAAAACAATGTCTTCAAAAACAATAACCATGAAAACAACATCCTTAAAAACAATATCATTAACAACAATAACCATAAAAACAACATCCATGGAAGCAACATCCATCAAAATAATATTCATGCATGTACCCAACATGTTCGCTTCCACACGCCGGTGCTGCCCGAGCTCTGGGATTTCCTTCCCCAATAGAATTTCCCAGGAGTTCATGGTGAATTTCAGCCTCCGTGCCAGCGATATTGCAGGCGACCACACCCAGCCCACTGACTGTGTGGTGTGGGCTACAAGAGTCCACTGACTGTGTGGTGTGGGCTACAAGCGTTCACTGACTGTGTGGTGTGGGCTACAAGAGTCCACTGACTGTGTGGTGTGGGCTACAAGCGTTCACTGACTGTGTGGTGTGGGCTACAAGAGTTCACTGACTGTGTGGTGTGGGCTACAACAGTTCACCGACTGTGTGGTGTGGGCTACGAGTCCACTGACTGTGTGGTGTGGGCTACAACAGTTCACCGACTGTGTGGTGTGGGCTACAACAGTTCACCGACTGTGTGGTGTGGGCTGCGAGTCCACTGACTGTGTGGTGTTGTCAGCAAATGAACACTAACTGTTATGTGTGTTTATAAACATGTATTCACGGCTAGCGACGAAATTATTAGTATACCCACCAATATTCAATACTTTTAGTCCTTTCTAACAATTTACTGCGCGTATGATTCAAAACTTTTTATCTGTTACTAAAAACATGAGAAGGAATTCAAAATTTAGTTTCAGGACAGATTTAATTCGAAAAAATTTAACAAAAATATCATCCTAAACATTGACCAACGTGTAGCCAAGATTCTACGTTCAGTCACTAATTTCCCTATACCGAAATAATTTTCGTGATTCTCTAGCCTTTACATTTTTACGTAGTCCAATATTGGGCTCAGATTCTACTCTATTCACACGTTTACGTACACAGTCCAACATTTAGCCAACACAACCCGTAAATCTTAATAACTGAGAAGCATAGCCTCGCACCGCACAATCGCCATCATCAAAGAATACAGTATGTCTCCCTAACCGCCAAAATTTGTTACTGTTTCTAACGAGGACTGACTGCCAAACTTTGTTACTATTCCTAACAAGGAGTGCGGTCACGCTCTACAATACAGCGTTGATTTACAAGCATACGCAGCACGAGTAGGCGGTTGTTGTGTGGTGCACCTTCTCATCCAAATACACACGTTTTATTGCGTACGTTTGATATATGTCTTTGACAGCTACGCTGTTGGAGTTTACGATCGTACATAAACCGTGTTCTGAAAGTCTTTGGGTACCTTTCTAATCTTTTCCTTATTCTAGGTTACAGCTCGAACCTGGTTTTAATAAACTAAAATCGTGTACAGCTCGTTGAATGCATGTCCTGAAAAAATTGGTACAAACTGCAGCTTGAGAGCAGCGATAGCATCTTTTATTAAGCGGATTTGCCAGGAATATAATAATAATAAAAATAATAATCCAACAGATTTCAGACGCGAGACAAATCCAAGCGCACAATAATTCTCATAACATCATACACCTGAAGACTTCACATGAATTAGGAGGGTTTTCATCAAATTTTATCCATTAATTTCAGCTTGAATATATTGAACCCAATGCATCGCTTGCCCGTGAGTTCACACTTTTCTACATAGTTTTGAGCAAACAATAATTACCTCATGGAGTTCGAGCTGTTAAAATATTCATTCTTATTTTGATGATACAAACAACAGTCCTCACTCACTTGTCTACAAACCATCAACTACAAGTCGGCGTCGCTATTATTTTTAATTTTATTCGTAATATCATTGTTATTATTGTTAGTAGTAGTAAAAGAATTAATATTATTCACATTAATATTATCATTATTATTGTTAGTAGTAGTAAAATTATTATTGCCAATACTATCATCATTATCCATAATGTCAACAATTTTACTTATATTGTTTTCATTGTTCTCAATAATATTGTTATTATTATTCAAGAGTGCAATGTTAATGCACGCATGTGAGAGTTATAGTGCCACTCTTGTCAGCATCTCACTGCCTGGCTGCGATGAACTAAAATGGAATTTCTGCGTTCTGAGAGCGACTGGAATTTGACAGTTTTTCAGATAAATTCCCAAAGCAATTTTGTACTGAGGCCACTATTCAATCGCAATTTTAATTACGTGTTTTAATAAAAAATTTATTTGCCTTCAAATTTGAATGAGCCAAAAACATGCCTACCTTGAATTTATTGGGACGTTTTAAGAATTTTTGCGCATTTTCGAATGCCTTTAGTCGTCGGTTGTCTAGTTATGTTCGTTAATTTATAACTATTTTTTTCAAGAACTGGTCTTGAAATATTCATGACTAGGATTTCAAATACTTATATATTGACTAGAAATTGCACAAACTTCAAATTTGCATAACTAGTTATTAAATATGGTCACCATTTCTTTGAATATTCACCTTAATTTTTCCAAGCATTGATCACCAGTCATGAAATATTTATGAGCAGTCGTGAAACATTGATCATTTAATAAGACATACTGCTCTTCAGGTCACTGCATCGACCCAAGCTCAGGTAAATTGGAGTAATTGCCCGAATGTCGAGCTAGCACTTATTTTGGCGCCTTTACTTATTTTGGCTCTCGAACTTATTTTATTTATGAGCCCCTGCTCATATGAACTCTTACCCTATGTTGGCGCTACACAAACTTTGGCGTTTTTGCTATTTTGTTGCCTAACCTGCATTGAAATCACAACTTTTGGTGCCGGAAATAATTTTGGTTCACCAAATCCTCCTAAATCCATTAGGTCACTCAAATATTTTCTATGAGTCGAAAGGAACATTCAGAAATGTTGTCCACGAAGACGATACATTCAAGTCGTATGTGATGAGGCAAGGAGACTTCATGCAAAAAATGGAAAATAATCGCTTGATCAAATCTTGAATCATCTCCAGGAACGCATGATTGAATGGATGAGAAGTTTCATGATTACATAGCTTTACTGCTTAGCCTCCTAACTCTCCAGATCTTGATCTATAATATAGAACGTGTGTGTGCGGTGCATAGTTCAGAAGGAAGTCGCCTTACACTACCAGAACATAATGCTTTTTTGAAAGCTGTCATAGTTGGAGAGATGTCTATGGCGAAGCACAGACGTCTTTTATGAGCATATAAATAATTTAGACCTCGCTTAGAAGTAATTGCAGTTGAAAGAGATGGTTTAGAAAAATAAGGAAATTTACTGACATCCATACATGTAGCATTCATAGATAATAAAGTCATGATCTGTTAATCCACAGCTGCTTCCTAAAATCATAAATCTGACCTGAAATACTTTACCAACCCAGTATTACTTAATCATATGAGATGCGAGCTATTTACTGCCGCTGAATGTGATTTATTAGAAACTTGTGATATCGAACATTTCAGGCAATTTGGAGTAATTTAATTTTTCCTGCATTTCCGTTTGTATTTTACGCAACTATGGAAACCTCAGCAGTCGCAGGTTTTAAACATCGCTAAGGAGGGAAAACTAAAGAATTCATAACCACGGTTGCACTTAATTTTAAATAAATATTTAAATGCCTTTCTATATCTTAACTACCTTAACCGGAACTGAAGTCGGCTATTACAAACTGAAGTTAAATTTTCCTCAAAATAAGTTTGTATTAAACCTGAAATAAGAAGAAATGACGTCACAGACCTGTTCACCCACATTGATGCTTCAGCTGATCAGGCTGATGGAAACTAGCACTCAGGGAATTTCTAGACCAGCATTTTCTCTATTTCTGATGTGATCATAGATTCTAAACAGCCATTTATGAAGTGGTCTGTTCATAATATTTTTTGTACTTCTTCGTATTCCATACATGTGAAACAAGCAATGTATCAATAAAATTAAGGAAATGATAGCATATTCTCGTGCTGGTCCGTTTATTTACAGGAGTCGCTGATTTTTCTTTTAATTTTCCTTCGACCTGCGTCTCAGTTTATGGTTTCTCATGCGTCATTCATTGTGCATGCGTCATTATGCTTGGTTGAGGTAGAAGTAATTACACTTCCACGAGTCCGCCTCACAGTCTGTAATTCCTCACACGCAGCCTTCCTCACAGCCTGACCTGCACCCTCTGATCCCCACACTCAGCCTTCCTTACAGCCTGACCTGCACCTTGTGATCCCCACACTCAGCCTTCCTTACAGCCTGACCTGCACCCTGTGATCCCCACACTCAGCCTTCCTTACAGCCTGACCTGCACATTCAATGTGTATAAGAGAGAGGAAAAAGGAAGAGAAAAAGAACTTCAGTCTTCTCTTTTTACGGTCCACAATGGCTGCCAATACCCATCTCCTGTTCCTGCCTCTTTCATTGAGCATTTTAAACCAGCTCTCTACAGCGCACAGCCTACAACCAGCACGCAGCCTACAAGCAGCCTGCAGCCCACAAGCAGCCTGCAGCCCACAAGCAGCCTGCAGCCCACAAGCAGCACACAGCCCACAAGCAGCACACA
>VCRD01004968.1:25768-39309 GCA_006783055.1 Trinorchestia longiramus
TAAGTTCACTGCATCGTACGATCAACATCGTCTCCATTAATAAGTTCACTGCATCGTACGATCAACATCGTCTCCATTAATAAGTCCACTGCATCGTACGATCAACATCGTCTCCATTAATAAGTTCACTGCATCGTACGATCAACATCGTCTCCATTAATAAGTTCACTGCATCGTACGATCAACATCGTCTCCATCATGAGTTCACAGCATCGTACAATTAACAATTATTTTCGTAGATTTTGTAGGGTTTTGTGAATTTCGTGCACTTGTTCAGCTGGAAACAGACAGTGGTTCTTGTCCGGAAGTCAAAAAAGCTTCTCGACCATCGTAAAAAATATCGTCGAATTCTTCGAAAATTTTACACATTGAGAAGACTGTGAGACTCATTGTTTCTTCTGTCGTATTCTTCATATTAAAATTCATCAAAAAAGTTTCAAGATATTTTTACTGTACAAGTATATACAGTATTTTCTTTCCTAATCATACCCTTATCGTTTTTATGCAACGGTTTTGATAGCACAATTTTTATGTTTTATAAACAGTAAACTAAATATAACTTTACGTGCAGCTTTTACAATGATATATATATATATATATATATATATATATATATATATATATATATATATATATATATATATATATATATATATATATCTCTTACCTCAAAAATTGATTAGTGAAATAATTTAGGAGCCAGAATACTAATAACTTAATATCTGATAGAGAATATTTGTTGAAAAAAATATACATACACACCCATGTTATGGTAGTTGCAATCACTGAGAAATAGAATAATGACTTTCCATAAATCACCTTGCTGGTTCACAGGCCCAGGCTATCCATTGGTTACTTTAACCCTTTCACCTCGGAGTATATTTATGTGTACCATCCGGGCTGAAAGGGATAATTTGAATGTTGAAAGACAATGTTTACGTAATATGACACAACTAGAATTTTAATTTTTGAACACTTAGAAGAATCATCTCATTAAAATTTCGTTGTGTTTACTTCGTTCTTAAAAACTGCGTAGCTCATAATTTCGAAATTAAATTCTTGCGAAGATGAAAGATTCGACAAATTTTGTTTGAAATACCGCGTCAATACGAAATTTTTATCACCAAAAATAACGTGTCGCAATACCTAACTTGGAACTTCTATGAACCATTTTAAGATTTGCCTTGTGACATTATTGTATAATAGATTAGGGATAATACAGCGAATTCTTCTGTTAGATGCAATATATGACATGTTTGATAATCCTTGTTTTCATCATAAAATTCATGGCATTTTTAGTGTGTCCTTGTCTGGATCATCAAATTTATGGCCTTTCTTGTTAGTTGTTGTCTTTATCATAAAATTTATGCATTTGTTGCTAGGCCTTGTTTTAATCATGAAACTTATTGCATTTTTGGTAATCCTTGTTTCAATTATCAAATTCAGGACATTTCTAGTTTATCATTCTCATAATCATCAAATGTATGGTTTTTTCAGGAAACCTTACCCTAAAGCAAGTACTATTTCGTCATGAAATTTATTGTATTAAACATCTCATAGCATGGAAGACACTGTGAGAGCAGATAACATTTAATAGCCCTGTTCAATGTGAAGCCCAGGCACAGCTTCATTTATACATAGAGTGCAGCAAAATAGTCCAACTCTTGTACGTAGGTTCAATAAAAGTATAGCAGAGTCAAATGAGAAAAATCTGGTTTTAATACTATCCAGTTGATATTACCAGCTGAAAACAATATGATACAAAATGGCATTATACGTACATTTTGAAAATCAAAACACACTTTTGGTTCTTTACTCTATTTTGGTTTCGTTAAACCTAAGTGTCCGAGACCATTCTGGTGCACTCTCGCTCTTGCGTGGGCGCTTAGGATGCAAAGTGGCCTGGTGCGAATTAACTGCATTTCATGAGCTCAGGTTCATGGTGCATGCATTTCCAAATTTACATAGAGCGTCCTGGAACTCTGCCGCACTCCTGTTTGTTAAAAAATCGTGCTTGCACTCACCAATGTTCGCTTCTGCTCCGGTATTTAGGCACTTGCAGCAACATTTCGGTACTTGCAACGACATTTAGATACTTGCTACCTTATTTAGATACCTGCTACGACATTTAGATATTTGCTGCGACATTTAGATACCTGCTACGTCGCTTAAATACCTGCTATGTCATTTAGATACCTGCCACGACATTAAAATACTTGCTCAGTATTGGCCTAGACGCTTCTCTGCACTGTAAAGTTGTGAGGAGAAGCCGCTGATTTACTGCAGCCGTAAACATAATGCACAATTTGATAGCGATAAACGACAACAAAACACAAAAAATTGCATCAGTTTGGTGCAAATTGTTTGAACAAAATAAATACGACCTACACAGTAAGAGTTACGGAACCGTTTTTTGACTGCGTTTCGCCGTGCCCTGCTGTAGCGGTCGTGTTGGCTACTGCTGTATAATATTGATCCTGGAATTGCCCTTCATTTGGGCTGTGTGCCTCTTAAAGTGAAGTCTCCATGAGATCGTTTTTCATGGTTCTAAGTCGTGTTTGCGTTTCAGAACGATGAGCGCTTTGACTGACACGGGAACAAGCTCGCTGAAGTTATTTCACTTTGTTTCTCCTAAGCAGCAATTTAGCTGACGACCGGAGTTGCTTCTGATCTGTCCTTTAGATTGCCTATGGCTAGGATTGCCTTTGACTAGGATTGCTTTTGACGAGGATTGCCTATGACTGGGAATGCTTTTGGCTAGAATTATCTTTGACCAGAATTGGCTTTGGCTGGGAGTGCTTTTGGGTGTGATTGCCTTTTACTGGAATTGACTTTGACCGGCATAGCCAATAAAACCATTAGGTTGACTGCACCCAAATTATTCCTTATCCTTTAGATTGCTTAGCATTATCAGTTTCTTACTGGACTGGAAGGATCATTTCAGCTACGCAACAAAAACGAATCCTATTTGGATTTTTTCAAGAAGGGGCGCAAAAAATGCTAGAAAATATTCAAACGTTTCAGTCATTCAGTGCAATTCAACCGAATAGAAAAGAAATTAAAGTACCTAACTATTTGTATTATGAAAAATAAACAACACACATGAGTGCTACGGAACCATTGTTTGATGGCCTAGTCGTGTGATAATTTTGTATTTCATGCATGAAGCAGCGATAGGAAGAAACGGTGTGCAAGAAAACAGGCAAATAAGAATTTAGTATATTTATGCTTAATTTGTGTACTTGCTAATCGTGATCGAATATCAGACCACTTTAGCTGAGTGGTTAGTGATATGTGCTCGTGGCGACAGGGTCCTGGTTTTTAGGGTTCGAATCTTGACACAGCCTTCGAATTTTCTTTGCATGTTTTGACGTGAATTGAGTTTCATCTAACTTCCGGATCATCGCAACGTGTTCCTATAAGCCTTTACCTCCAGTTGCGAGATGGACGGGAACAGTCGTTAGATGCAGGATCGCTAGTCTTAAGATGCTAGCACTAAGAATTTTAAATCTTCGTATATTTCATGCATGCATAAATGGAATGAGACTTTTATTTTTTAGCAACAGAAAATAAGGCACATAACAATGCAACATTCGTCAACATGTCCAGCATATTAAATGACATTGAGGCCATTTCTTTCTTCGTGAATGCCAGAGAATACTAGAATACGAGTCCAACACCTTATTTTGGAATTGGACTGCAATATTTCGGTAGGCTGAAAATTGGAAGTATTTTTTCTGCAAAATAGCCATCATGAACTTCTGAACCCCTTTACTCTCAGCAAACATTTCCTTTGCCTAAAAATTTACTTTGTTTATGCCTCAATCTTCGAAATTTAAATAAGTATACGGAAATTGGAGTTAGTCGGACGATGGAATTTGTGTAAATTAGAAGCTCATTTATTTCAATCGGTGCGCTTCTTTAATTATCAAAGCATTATTATCTTATCCATACTATATTAAGAGCCGCGTTCGTCTGTCCGTGTGCCACACTTTTCTAATCGATAGCTTTGATAGCACCAAGGATAAAGCTTAAGAAATACAAGAAATCATTCCATTGCATTATTTTTCTGTGGCAATTCAATTCCCTTTCACTTGCATTATGGTATCCAGAATACACAATCGGTTTATTTTTGCAAAGAGAAATTTTCTTTGGACTTTTTTCTGTTGACATTTATCATGATGCTTTGATATTTTTAATTGATAATGCAAAAAGAAATGTTATAAATTAGTTTGACCCGTAACCTGGCTACCACTTAGTATAAGGCCAAAGATTTTGGAAATTGAGTTATTGTTTTCGGAATTGTGATTTTCTTGAAAAGCTTCAAAGAGATAATAGAGGATATTTCAGAATAAAATTCCGGCAAAAAAGGCCAACATGGATAGAAACGTGTCCAACCGTAAGAGAGAAACAGCAAGACTTCGGCAGCAAGAAAGACGCCGAAGACTATCGGACAAACAACGCGAAATGGCAAGACGAAGCAATGCTGCTCGCGTGGCGAAGTTAACGGGTACACATTGCATTAGACATTGTATTGTCGGTAACAAACGCACCGGATCACTATAAAACACGCCATTTTTTCCGTTATTAGCTTTCTTCTCCCACTCGGCCCTGTTATTGGTGGATAAAATAGAAAACGGAAGTTCTGTACACATTCATGAAAAATATTCAAATTTTGATAATACCACGGATAAAAATGAAAAATGTATTTTACTTCATAGATCATGAATTTTGCGGGTACACATTGCACTAGTTATTGATAGTAATACCGATGGTATATGGATATGAACCAATTGATGATTGGTGGAATCATATACAGGTCTGCGAGTCGCGGTATTGTCGAGTTGTTCCAGGGAAATCTTGTGCAAATCTCCACGGTGAGCAGCCGCCATCATTGCTGAGCTTGCATAATTTATGGGGATCCTAGGACTACTGGTTACTAGGATACCAGCTAACTTGGCCTGTACCCAGACGTGCCTCATGCAGTACCCTGACGCGCTTCCTGCAGTACCCTGACATGCTTCCTGCAGTACCCTGACGTGCTTCCTGCAGTACCCTGACGCGCTTCCTGCAGTACCCTGACGTGCTTCCTGCAGCATCCTGACGGGCCTCCTGCAGTACCCTGACGTGCTTCCTGCAGTACCCTGACGTGCCTCCTGCAGTGCACTCATTACTAAGTTAAGGAATTATTAAATTAAATTAAAAGAAAAATATTTATTGAATGTCCTTGACATAATTTACGAAAACACATGAATATATACATATATATATATATATATATATATATATATATATATATATATATATATATATATATATATATATATATATATATATATACATATATATATATATTTACTAGATAGTAAACGTGAAAATTCCATGGCTTAGATCATAATTATTTCAAATTATTATAAAGACGAATATATTAAAGATTCGCGACGAGTTATTGTGTTTTACATGAATATTTTTCAGGAATATATACAGTACTTCCATTCTGTATTTTATCTACCGATAACATGGTCTAGAAAGTACCCGTGTGAATTCCACGGTTTAAGAGTGATCACATCAGGATCTATGAAATAAAATACTTTACCCGTGGTACTATCAGAATCTATATATTTTTCATATATACAAAACTCCTATTCTGTATCTTATCTACCGATAATATGCAGAAAAAGATGCCTAATAACGAGCCAAAATGACGTATTGTACATATAGTAATTTGGCGCCTTTGGTATTCAGTACATAATGCTTATGATACATGTATGTATACTTGTTCTGATTTCAATTCAAGAATTTTTCTTCAGTAATAGATAGGAAGTAATGGGACGGATACGCACAGATACAGAAATAGAGAAACTCTGTGATGTTTGCATATATTATGTAATTTTTAACATAGTTCTCTAATTGTCTACATCTCATAGTGCTTTTGAGACCGTCAGCACAACAATTAGCAGAAATATTTATTTCGATATTTATGAGATGTTTCGTTATTCAATATCTGGGAAATATTTTGATGCAACGTAGGGCTATATGATGCATCGTAGTGATATATGATGCATCGTAGTGTTCTCAGGTTGTTCTGAAGTTCTGTTAGACTTTTTTTCCAGAAATTTAGTGATCATTTACAATAGCTTGAAATATTTCTTGTAACAGCTGAATAGTACAACTATTAATCTTATCTGAAAGTTATTAGTACGTCCATGACAATTAGTAGTATTAGCAATGGAGGCCAAACGAATTGAAATCTCTGCTCTACAACGTGCGATCCATAAGAAGTCAGACATTACTAAGCGCCTTAATGTCAGTCGAATGACAGTGCACAGAGTTGCAAGTCGTTTGAGAGATGGTGAAACCCTTAAAGATCGTCCTCGTTCAGGTAGACCCCGATTTGGAAGACAGAGCCCATTAGAAAAACATTCAAAAAGATCTAACGCTCAAAATGACTCATCTTCCCAAGAAAAAGAAAATCTCTGTCTCGACAATGAGAAGGGCTGTTAAGATTGAAAGGGAAAGAGCTTAAAGCGTGTCAAAAAGCCCCTGCTAACTGCTGCAATGAAACAGAAGTATTTTGAGCGATGTAAACGTCTTCTTAATGATCTGAAAAATCATGGTAATCGGATTGTCATTTTTTCAGATGAGAAGACGTTCTTGGTCGATCCTCTTGTGAACAAGCAGAATGATCGCATTATCTTTGGTCAGGACATCTCTGAGTTACGGAACGTGTCTACAACCAAACATCCGGCCTCTGTGATGATGCTTGGAATCGTGGCATCGAACGGAGAAAAGATGCCTCCAGTATGGTTCCTCCGTGGCTACAGGTTAAACGTCTCTGCTTACAAAGATGTTCTTGTCATGAAAATCCTACCTTGGGTGAGAAAAATAACCAGAAATGCAAACTACGTATTCCAACAAGATGGTGCACCTGCGCACACCGCAAAAACTGTTCAAGAGTGGCTGGGTTTAAACATGAACTTTTGGCCCAAGGACTTCTGGCCGCCACAGTCGCCTGACCTGAACCCCCTTGACTACAGCGTCTGGACGCATATTGAGAGCAGGGCTTGTAAAGTTCGCCACACCAGTGTCGAGGAGTTGAAGTCTTCCGTTAATCGTTCATGGGCCGCAATAAGAAAAGATCACATCTGCAAAGTTTGCAAGGATTTCCGCCCTCGTCTGAGCCGTGTCATTGGTGCTGAAGGAGGTTAAATTGAAAAACAGTATTGTAATAATCCTAATAAATGTATGGAAAGCCCTCTTTGTTTTCTTATTTCTATAAATCGTAATTTCAGAGACTTTTAAATAAAAATATTAAAGTGTAACAGAACTTTAGAACAACCCGGTATATGATGCATCGTAGTGCTATATGATGCATCGTAGTGCTATATGATGCATCGTAGTGCTATATGATGCTTCGTAGGGCTATATAGTGCATCGTAGTGTAATATGATGCAGTGTGGTGCTATATGATGCTAAACTACATATACGCGCAGTCTGGCTCTTGTATTGCATCCCAGGCGAGCTACGCTGCTTTTCTTTTTAGCGTTGATCGTTTCGGTTGATCAGAGATGACTAAAACGCAGTGAAATAATATTAATGAATGTACTGCAACATATTCTATGACACAAAAAGTACACCAGTTACCTGAGTAAAATGCATAACCTGAAGAGAGAATTCCCAGTCCTCTCGCTCCCAAAGTCCCCTTACGATACATAAAAGCGCTGTGTAGGCCTATAGAAGAAAAGTGCAGGTCGCTTTGGTCTTGCGCGGCTACGGCATGATGCTCGTTGGTCCCGTCGTGATTTATGGCCTTCACACTTCACAAGAGCACTTCCGTAGCCTCACATCACGCAGTCGTTAAAAAGTCGCGTTTTAGAAGTCGTTAAAAAGTCGTGTTTTAATCGCACGGCCCACAAACACCCCAAGCAGCAGTCGCTTCATGAATGTTAAACGACGCAGTGACTGTAAAGTGCACTGGCATGCCCGCAGAGTGCAGCCCAACTCGCAATTTTGGTTTCTTTCTTTACGCCTCTGGTTTTTTCTTTACATCTCTGCTTTCTTCTTTACGCTTATGCTTTCTTCTTTACGTCTCTACTTTCTTCTTTACGTCTCTGCTTTCTTCTTTACGCTTATGCTTTCTTCTTTACGCTTCTGTTTTTTCTTTACGCCTTTGCTTTCTTCTTTACGTCTTTGCTTTCTTTCTTCTTTGCGCTTCTGGTTTCCTACTTTGCTTATTCGGTTTCCTTCTCTACTTTCTTGGTTCTCTTCTTTACTTCTTCGGTTTCCTTCTCAACTTCCTTGGTTTCCTTCTTTACTTCCTTGGTTTCCTTCTCTACTTCCTTGGTTTCCTTCTTTACTTCCTCGGTTTCCTTCTCTACTTCTTTGATTTCTTTCTTTACTTTTTCGGTTTCCTTCTTTAGTGTTTTGGCTTCCATCTTTGCTTTTCCAGTTTTCTTCTTCGTTTTCTTTGTTTCCTTCTTAACTTCTTTGACTTTCTTTTGTATTTCCTTTGGTTTCCTCCATCTTTTTGTCTCTTTCTTAACCGCGAAGGAAGCTGCACTTTTGCTAGCTTTAAAATCTTGCAGTTATGAAAGCTTCTTTAAGTGAGTCCAAAATAAATTTTTATTACGGAAATTCACGAGATTGAGAAAAAGTGAGAGGAAACATGTAAATAGGAAAGAATATAGATTAATAAGCAAATAGAGATTCACGATATGAATAATATCACTTCGTAGTATTGAAGTTCATATTTCGTCGCCTAAAAATCAGTCCACTGGATAGAAGAACCGGGCGACAGCTTTTATTTTAAGGTGCAACTAACAAAGCTGAAGATTTTTCCAGCCAAAATCTGAGCATGAAGCTAGAACTTTAGTGGCCAATGATTTTCTGATCATTCTGCCACTAAATCAGTTCTATGCTTATTACGGCAATTCTACTCTTATTGCGGTAGTTTTACTCTCATTACGTCAGTTCTACGCTTATTACGGTAGTTCTACGCTTGTTATGGCAGTTCTACGCTTATTACGGAAGCTCTACGCTTATTACAGCAGTTCTACACTTATTACACCAGTTCTAGGCTTATTACATCAGTTAGTCGCTTACCATAAGTCTTCAAATATAGCTATGTAAGTCAAAAGCCATTATGTAATATAGCTTCACGCGTCTGGTAATTAATAGGTGCCTGAGCCACACAAAGTTACAGGTATTGTAACTGCAAGTCATGCAATTATTTTGTACAGCCATTAATACAATTATAAGTACTATTCCGTGAGTATATAATTATTGCCATCTTATTGTGTACCACGCATCACATAGTCACTTCTACAAGTCATATACTTTCTGTATACCTTATATCATGTAACCATTACGTATCACAAGTCATTTACTTATTATGTACCGAGAGTCATTTAATAGTTGATCATTGCAAGTCATGTGATATTTGTCTTTTGCAAGTCGTACAATTATTGCGTACCACAGACCGTATTTATGTGTCCCTCGTGTCATGTAACCATTGCGTACCCAGAGTCATTGAACTATTGTGTATCTAGAGTCACATAATTATAGTGTAATGTGAGTCAGATAATTATGACGTAAAAATTTACGATTCAGAGGATGACTTTTATCTTTGTTCCTCCTATCCTTCCTAACTCCTAATTGTGTGTGACTGAGCTGCCTGTACATGCTTGATGCCTTAAATTTATATGGCGTGGGACTAAGGTGCGAGCCCAAGATAGAACAAAGCGACTTGATCCTGCTGGCTTATCCTATTCTATTCTTCTTTGATTCTAAGATTACTTCGTCAGTTCTAGAATTACTTCGTGAGTTCTAGAATTTCTTCATCAGTTTTACGATTAATTCGTCAGTTCTACGTTAATTTCATCAGTTTAACGATTATTTCGTCGGCTCTCCGATTATTTCATCGATTCTACAATAATTTCGTGGGTTCACTTTGTCTACGTCGGTTCATCAGTTGCTCAATTATTTCATCAGTTCTATTTTAATTTCGCTAATTTTACGATTACAACTTACGTTTGTAGTTACCCATAAATATATTTTGACCAGTGCTACAAAATGATTAACTAATACTCTTTATTTAATTTGAGAATCCAGAATATTTGACCAGGTAACCTGATCTTGTCCACACTCTAACTATACATTTGTGAGGCCGGTAGTTATTTCCCTGCTGAAGGAGGATGCACAAAAAATGAAACGTACTCTGATGCTAACACAACTTTTTATACTTTACAGAACACAATTGAAAATTGAAAACAATTACAATTGTTCTGTAGAAAACCGAAGTCCAGACTGGCAACATGTACTGGACTGGTCTTGTTGATGTCAAAGAATGTATCTGTGATATTCGTACGTGACGTGAAAGTGACGCTGTGCCACAAATGGCTTAGTTTCCCTGCGATTGGAAATTATATCGACAGACTAGAAAATGGGAAGCTAAAATACATACACAAAATCGAGAGTAAAATTTGGATCCAATGGTAGTAATGAATAATATCTATACATATAATACACAGTGTAATTCCACCTTTGTCTCTCTCCTTCTATCTATCTTTCTGTGTGCGTCTGTCCCATTTATTTCAATTACTGAAGGAAAATGATTGAACTGAAATGAGAATGGGTATACGAGTATGTGTATCATAAACATTGTATTGTGGATACCAAAGCCGCTGGATTAATTTAAAATGCATTATTTTTCCCCGTTATTAGCCTTCTTCTCTTACACGGCTATGTTATCGCTAGAGAAGATACAGAATGGAAATTCTGTATATATTCTTAAAAAGTATTCAGCTTTGAATAGATGATAGCACCACGTGTAAAACTAAAAATGGATTTTATCTCACAGATCCTTAATTTTATCATTTCAAAACTGTAGAATTTCCACGGGTACTATCTAGGCCATGTTATCAGTAGATGATACAGAATGAAAGTTCTGTATGTATTCATCAAAAGTATTCATGTAAAACACAATAATTCTAAGTAAATTTTGTATACATTCGTCTTTACAATAATTTCAAATTAGCCAAATCCAAACCCTGGAATTTTCACGGGAATTGTCTAGTTCATCTAGAAACGTAGCTTCAGTTATTACGCCATGAAGTGGCGCTAAGTGGCCTTCAGGGGTAGATGATTGAGGATAAAGCGAGGCCAATTAGGTCGAACGTATGAAGGTAAGTGAGTAATGTTTTCAAAGCTTTCTATGGTGAGTAGAGCTAGTGGTTAATTGTTTTAATTAACAAGAAACCAAAAATAGACGTAGAAATCTCTGCTATTTGATTAAAATCATTTAAATCTCAGAAAGAAGCTCCATTAAGAAACTTAACCAGACCTTAAGGTAGTTAAATAACGCGAGCAATGTTATTAAAAAAATAAAATCAGAAATATCTTAATAAGGCATTTAATCAAAATGATCGTTTATATGAGGAGCACAGAAAAATTTTGAAGTTTAATGACAGACGGCCATGAAGTTGACGATAACATGAAGAAATGATAACTTCTTCAGAAAGGGTCAGCTTGCATCAAAGTTCTTTCCTGTGCTCCAGACTTGTTGCAAATATAATATAGAAATAAATGAATCTCGAAATCTGAAATTTGCTAAACGCAGAATTAGTTAATAATTAGCAAGTGTGTGTGCGATATTTGAAAAAAGGTTTTCGATATCATCTCTCACATAGTCATGTCTCTCTCTCGTGTTTAGAAATGTGACTCTTTTTTTTCATCAAAGCCTACACTAACGTCATCCCGTAAATGCATGCATTTAACCTGCACGACAAAGCACAGACGTTTGTTTACACCAACCCAAACAACTAAATTGTACGTGATTTGAATTTGTCAGGTTTGTGTCCGTATCAATAATGATACTATGATAGATGGATCACATGCACTTTAGATGAATGACTAGAGGGATAATTGTATGTATAAATTCGAATTATATCATTTATGATACACTGCTTATTTTAGGGTTAAATTTCCATTGCATTTTTCAGGTCATTTTTATTTCTGTATCATGAACAATCTATTAGGGGTACCAGAAAGTCCTGTGCTTTTTTATTTTCTTTAACTTTGAGTTATTAGAGTAAGAAAAACCGTGACTGCAGACCTTTACTGTCAGCAACTCGAACGTCTAAATGCATCGCTGCCCAAAAAATGACGTTCTTCTTCTCTAGACGTCGTAGTAAGAACGTCTAGTTCTTCACCCACCATACTCACCAGACATTCCTCCATCAGATTTGCATTTATTCCGTTCTTTAGAGCATTTCATCAGCGGAAAAAGGATTCACAAATTTTCACGAGGTTGAAGTGGAGTTTAATTCCGTTATTTCTTCCAAAGATGTTAATATTTTTGAAAAGGGGATTAAAAAGCTCCGAAGTAGATGGAAAAAGGTTATATCAAATGATGGTGACTATTTTGTTGACAAAATAAATATTTTTCACTGATGTTTCTTTCAATTATTATTCGTAACAAAAATCAGGATTGAAATTTCCGGTACCCCTGATAGCACTAACACTCAAGTTGGCAGAGAGGGTGGCGACGAGGTCCCCTTTGTGGCGAACTTGCAGTGGTCCAGCAGAGCCAGCTGGTGCCTCGCATGTGGCATAAAACTCTTTTTATAGGTCTCTACTGGCCTAGCTGCCCGCCCCTCCACCTCACTTCACCTCACTCCCCAGTCCTCCACATCACTCCCAAGGCCTCCACCTCATTTCCCAGNNNCCCCAGTCCTCCACCTCACTCCCCAGTCCTCCACCTCACTCCTCAGTCCTCCACCTCACTCCTCAGCACTCCACCTCACTCCCCAGTCCTCCACCTCACTCCTCAGCTACAGCTGCACAGCACATGGACGTACGAGCAACATTTCATGAACAGATTTTGGAAGCCCGCAAACGTTGCAAAAATGTGACAATCCGTAGAAATTCCTGCAACTTTTTGCTCGTGATTTGTTGAAACTTGACTTTATTTAAATAGCAACGCATTGAAAGCGCATCGTCATGGTGGGTTTGTTTTTATATATAAGGTGCGCTGATGTATATCAGGATTTGATGTTGGGTAATGTAACGAACCTTCTCTTCTAAGAACTGACTCAGACGAGTAATACAATTTTCGACTGTTGCGTAAAATCAACTGACTCGAAACATTGAAGCTTAACATACAAACCAAGGACTACTATAACCAGGACGTGCACAGCCATGTAGCTGACTACGGTAGCGGAGGCCAGTTCACTGAGTTCAGTTAACCCTCATCTGTCATTGTGCGAACATTGTCGTAGTCTGTCGCTCGGTTTAAATCGGACATTGTTGTTTGTGTCGAGGCACATTGCTGCATTTATAAGTGGATACTATTTGTTTACAAAGTTTATTACTGATTCTTTGTATTAAAAATGCCGAACAAGTGTGGGGTTGTGTGAACAAGTGAAATCCCTTCCAGTGTCTTCAATGTGCCTACTTTATGTCTGCCATCTCCAAAACCTGCATCTCTCCCGGCGAAAGTGGAAGACCAACAACTGAGGTATTTTCTTCAGAAGGATAAGATT